>CM035813.1:73499198-73661698 GCA_020458035.1 Magallana ariakensis
TATTTGATAAATCTGTATCAGAATGTAATTATAAATTACTTCACAACCTGTTGACCACGAATCTGTCGGTTAGTAAATGTGATAAAAACATTAATGGGAACTGTAATAATTGCAATATGCCAGAAAATATAAAACATTTGATCTTTGAATGTGACTTGTTAATGCCACTTTGGCGGAAAATTTCACTGATACTAAATATTGAAAAACACTTTGTCATTCATTGCATGTAAAATTTACAAATATAAAATGAAATGTAGGATCTTAAATGAACATGTGTCATCTGAGGGTATGCGCTGTTTTTAAAAAAATGCGCTCATGCAATTGTATCTTACTGTAAATAAATCAAAATGAATAAATTTAAACTTTAGCATTCTTAAAAAGTTATCTAATCGTATATGATAACTGAAATATTGTAAACCTTATAATAAGTACTATATAATGTATAAGAGGGAGACCTGCCCATCTTCACATATATGCGGTAGGCAATTTAGGACTGTGGATGTTGATGCTGGTCCTGCCGCATATTTGCTTAATGTTCCGATTGTTCTTCATATATATGTATATTTATTACTAAAAAATATTTTATTGAACATTTATGTTCTACAAATATATGTACAATATTGATACGAACATTATATCAATGACTGAATGTTACCTCCCCGAATAGTTCTCTTATTATACATTACTATTATAATATATATATGTATGCATATATATCATGTGTTAATTCATACGTCTATTTATGCTTTTAAAAAATACAATTATAAATACTAAAGAAAATAGATATTTTGTACATTACATATAGATGTATGATTTATTTATAGCATTTTAGCATTACTGATCCAGGGGGCCCCTGGCACCCCGGGTGATGTATATCTAGAAAGCCTCTGCGGAGGTATTATCTCGCATCCAAATGTATTGTGTTTAATAAATATATATATATAATTTAAAAAAAATATATATATATATATATATATATATATATATATATATATATATATATATATATATATATGCTGTACTTTAGTACGGTCGTATCGTTCGTAATCGAGGCAAATTGGGCAAATGCCTCACTTTTGAAACGACGGCCAATTCTTTTTAACAATGTTTATTTCATGTTATCTTTGGGAAGTTCTGAACTCACCAAATCCACAGTTTTCAAAATATCAAATTACAGAAAACATATATAAATCTGGAATTTGACTATACAAAGTTCATTCTCCATACTTAACCTACTAATTTTCATCGCTACCTCAGAGTTAAGACACATCTACCTCAAGCGTCTATCTGTTACCCTTACCACATTTTTAGATGTGTTCCTAAAGAAAAAAACTATCCATATTTGACGAATCTGTTCTCTGGAGACTGGAGAACAGAGAATGATATTGAAATGCCGTCTGTGTGTTCGAGGCGACAAAGCCCACATAGTGCAATCTGTAATTAATGAGATAATCTAAAAAGATGGGGAACCATTTTACAATTCAAAGAGAAAAAAGACAATAGTATAGGGTTTCACTTGTTACAAATGATTACCCTATCCTAAAGAACTAAGAAAGAATCTTCCCATTCTTTTTATACTAACTTATGAATGACAGACCTTTTCAAGGAAATAGTAGTTGAAGCGAGATTAGATAACCCACTGTCCAATTGTTGTTTGCAGAAACAACTACCGTTCAACCATTAAGACAAAACATTCAAAAGAGTCCGACCGGGCGCATTTCAACCTCAAGGGTCAGAAATAGGAACATATAACAGTACATGTAGTGGGGTATTGACCATAATCTTTACTGGACAGACACAGAGAGGAAACGTTTTGGATGCAGGACTTCCTCGCGGGCTGATCTCAGATTTTCAAGTACATGTAGTTGAAGTTACCGTGGTAACCTTCACATATGTGGAGAATCAGTTGTTCCTTCTGCCTAGCGTTCTGATCGACAATTATTATACTTTTATAGTATTTTTAATAACTTTTGTATGGATCATTCATTACAATGGCGTGATCCAGAGATAGATGTAAATACATAAACAAAGAACAACCTCTCTATTCATCAGGTGACATTAAAACACCAGTGAGAACAGGAACCTAAATATTTGTGTGCCAGACTGTTGGGCTGGTACAGTAGTGGTGGTCAATCAGGCCGGGAAACTCTGGTTTACCTACACTGGTCCTCCCTCTATTACCAAGGAATCATTTACAAGTATACCATTCTGCATCACACCAGACAGCAAGGGTCGGATCCTGACAGCAGACTGTAACATATACAACGACCGTATCCACATCCTGGATCGGGACGGACAGTTCCTTCGCTACATTGAAACTCAGTGGGGTTTATGTACGTAAAGTTAAAAAAAATAAAATGTGTGCGAGAAGTTTATGTATTCTTATGTGAATAAATTCTCTGTATGTTATAAATGTAAACAATGTTTATATAGTATAGTACACTTCTTATGCACGTACATTAATCTGTGTGACAATCTCTTTGTGGCTGAGTTTGGCACAGGTTGAAGAAAATACAATGTGTGCAAGATGTTAACGTAAACAAACCATGTATTTGTATATGTGAATAAACTGTGTATGTATCAGATGTAAACAGTGTTTATGTAGCATACATAAAGTTAATCGTATGTACACGCACGTGTACATTAATATGTGTGACACCGTGTGCATACAAAATTGTTAATATTATGCATGTATATGTAATATGTAATATGTTAACAAAATATTTGTTACATGTACATGTATCATGTATATATGTAAGAGATATATGTAAAATGTAAATAAGGTATATATATATATATATATATATATATATATATATATATATATATATATATATATATATATATATATATAGTGAGACTGCAGAATTACTAATCGGTTCATCGCAATTCGTTCTGTCCTTTTAATCTCCTTTGAGTCATATCCCTGGATCCACCACCCAGCGATTCCATGGGTCAAAGAATCTGCATGGGGTGAGGGTACATGTATTTTGGTAGCAGATCCTTGATATCGTGAAAACAACACAATTCTGTTGAGATGATGTTTTATATCATGGTTTTATATTTTGTGTTTGTTTACCTGAAGACGAGCGTATTTAATTAATTAAGTGCTTTAATTAAATCTAGAGCGCGCTTGTAAAAATATATAGCCTTTACCTTTATACATATGAATCACGTGATGACTACCAAGGCCAGAAAGACTAGGAAGATCAATACAATCACCGCCATGCTAGATCGTACAGGTTTGTTGTTTCTCTCTATAAATGTTTGACTCAGGTTCTCACGATAACGCATGATAAAAGGTTTTCACTTTTCTAAAAAAAAAAAATTAGATCTGTCTTAAAAGAATTCACAATGGGACCATTGTTAACTTGCTCGTCTTTTTGTATAATAATTTCGTACTCTCTTTAATACCTTGATTCCAAACATAAATTTCTGAAACAGAGTAAAATTTGCAAGAAATATTAAAACTGTATAACAACATAGAGAATTGAGCAAGTCTACTTTGTTTGCGCAATTACATACACTACACTTGTATAAATTGTTGCGAGTTGTAGACCATACTCCATTCTTAATGAGATAGTCATGAATATTCATATCGTACTGAAAACGAGGCTAAGGTCGGTATCGAAGAACGCAAGCATGGCGGAAATATATAAGCGTCGCCAAACTCTACTCGTGATTGGAATGTCGTGTCCTCTCTTACATTCGGATTTTTAGAAGAAACGATGAAAAAAGTCATCGTCCAGTCTTGGCACAAAAGAAATAAACAAAGGATAAAAAAACTTAAGTAAAAATCAGAGGTGGGTTATTTTTCTCATGAAGGGGGGTATCTGGTGCGTTTGCCCATCTACCTGTTCGCCTGGGTCCGTTCGCCCTAGGTCCGTTCGCTCTAATTATTGTTCGCCCTAATAATCGTTCGCCCTTAACCTCGTTCGCGCCTTGTTTTTTAATAAACCACATCATAAGTTATTTCATTTAATTTTAACTTAAAACTTGTTTAACTTTAGTTGATTATTCGTATATTCTATGTTTTTCTTCATCAAAAAAACGTACTTGGTATAATTGTAAGATTTTATTGCCGTAAATTGTCGATAACCGTCTTGTTGTTTTTATAATGATTCGCTTGATTTTTTTTAAACAATTAAAGAAATTGAGACTTTAATTTGCCTCATTCAGAAGCTAAGCAGATGATTATCACCTTTTCTACAATCCTTTGATCTCTAAATGAGATATATACGGAGATTTCATAATTATAATATGGTTATATTACGAGGTGAAATTTAATATAATTACAAAATAATAACAGAAGAATATAAAGTGTAGTAACATTAAAATAATTAAATAAATCAATTCACAAGTCTTCATATCGATATCATGTCACTGTCAGGCAATTGGTGATTATTATGTAAAAGAGGAAAGGGTGGTATTGTTTTCATTAATTAATCTCTTCATAATCTTTAAATTGATCAGAATACAAAAATATATAAATACATTAATATTATATAACTAGATCGTTCTCGTTGCGAGCAACGAGTGGGTCTTCCGTCCGATTTTTGAATAAATGAGATAAATCCCATCATTTTAAAGATAAAATCGTAAGTCTACGCAAAAAAAAAAACGAAAAAAAAATTTTGCGGCACTCGGGGCTTGAACCCGGGTCGCCTGGGCACTGTCCACCACCAAAACGACTGAGCTACTCGGGCTCTCGCTTCAGGACTTTGACGCTTAATATCTCGAGAATGCGTTGATCGATTTTAAAACAAAATACATATTCTGAATCAGAAAAAGGGTCACTATCAACTGTAAAAATTTTAAAGAAAAATATTAAAAAATAAAAAGGTCGAAAAATTAAAATTTTCCAAATTTGCATCCGGTGACGACCGGAAGTGACGGCTGGCATTCTCTTGACCGAGGTGCACCAGAAAATAGGTAGATCTATCATCTCTGAAAATGTCAGCCCTTTATCTTTACTCGTTTTTGAGAAACCTGACAGACAAAATTGACTTTTCAAAATCGTAAACGGACGATAACTTCCGACCGGAAGTGAAATTTCAAAAAGTGATTTAAAAACATCAAATTCAAGTAAAATCGCGTTTATCTTGAAAATTTGAACGAAATCGATCCAGCCATCTCCGAGAAATCGTCTGCACAAAATCGGTAAGAAAAAAAAAGAATAATAATAATAACAATAAGAAACCTGAAAAAGAAACAATAGAATAATAGTAGGGTCTTCCGCTGAAGACGGAAGACCCTAAAAATCTGGCGAACGGACTTAGAGCGGAACGGACCTAGGGCGAACGGAAACTAGGGCGAACAGCGTCATGGGCGAACGCGTTTTAGGGCGAACGAACAGGCAATCATGAAGGGGGCGGGTCGACTTTATAAAAATAAACAAAACCTAAACGACGATCTGTTTATAATTTCGGCTTTTATTGAATTACATTGAATACCGATATTATTTTTTTTATTTTCCCCTTAATAATGTGGATTTTAATTGTATGTTTTGAATAGTCCCACAAGAAGTCGATAGTCTAAAACCTATAGCCATGAGCTGAGCTTCGTGAGCTCGTTATTTTTCCTCCAAGGTACTCACCGGTACTTTTTTTAGTGCGTTTCATTTTACTTCACAAGACTCTGTGGCTCACCTCTATGTTTTAATTGGTTTGACTTTATTTCTTGTTTATTGATAATACTGTCGACTCCTGTGTTTTATTTATCCATATTTGACAGAACAAAAATATTTGCAGTTGATGTGAATTAATATTTAAAGAATTTACATGATATTCATTATAATATAAGCTGCAAACATTATTTTAAAAGAAAAATTCTTAAGTCTATATTGTGTGTTAATTATTATCTTTGAAAATAATAATAAAACTGTACACATTTTTTTTGTAAACTGACTCATAGTATACCCGGTACACAATTTGTTATTCATATATAACATGTGGTTGCCAAATATAAAACCTAGTAATATTCAAGTAAGAGAGAAGAACTTTTTATTAATATACATACAATAATTATAACAAAACATTCAAATAACAATAACAAACATGTCAAATCACACAGCAAAATAATATTATTCTGATTAAAGTTCACATATGAAAGTTTATAAAATTTCATTAAACTTGCCACCTTTCATAAAATTAACAGCGCACAATTAACTGATCCATGAAGAGGTCCTCGCGTTCCAAAAGCACAGAAACCTTTTAGTTCAGTGCGCAATTTTCACTCTCTAGCTTGCAAAAAGACTAACTGTGCGAGAAGACGGCTCCACCAATGAGCAAGAGTGAAGCTCTACCAATGAGGAAGGATCAGTCACTGGGTGAGAAATCTCCACAGTTGAGGAAGCAGCATTCACCATCGAGGGAAATAAAGCATCTAATGTCGAAGGCCTAGGAGGAATTCAGGTGGTGGCAGAAGTGTAATTGAGGGGTCCAGGGTCAATGAAATTTGTGGCTGTACTGCGTAACCATATGTCGACATGGCGAAAGATGTACCAGAAGAGTCTAGGGTCAATGAAATTTGTGGCAATAACCATCTGGCTAGTTGCCTTGGCAATAGTTGCCTCCAAAATGGTAGGGTTTGTCTCCGTATGGATATGATAATTTCATATGGAAAGTGGCTCTGTATATCCGACATCCTCTGACCTGTGGACCAGCACATGATGAGGGCATACCCACGTATTAACATGTCGCTCTTCCCAGTGAGTTAGAATTTCACCTTTGATAGGAAAGTTCCTCGGAAATTGAAATCCGCAAAGGGGCACTCCATGCTGGCAACATAGCTCAACTCCTGGTCATGAAGACCATCTTCATAACTGATATCTTCCTCAGCCATGAGGTCCAAAGCATCTCTTTGAAGATCCATATCTAATCTTGACATAGTTTCTGAAAAATAATAAAAATGCACTTAATTTTATGAACTTGACAAACTAATACATATAATTCATAGAAAAATTAATTAGACCTTTCTCCGGGACTAGTCTAATGTTCAAGGGAGTACAGTTCCTCACAATAAATAAATTGAAACTGAGTGATCTATCACTCAATATATATCACATTATGTTATATATGTACAAATTAATACAGTCGATACACAATCTAAAGCAAAAGCACATAGTTTCTAAATAAATATGTATATACCAGTATGTAATATGTACAATAATCTCTACTCATTTCATATGAGAGTAAATAATAAATTATACTTTCTATCATTTTTTGTATTATGTAACGAGTTCTTGAACTTTTCCATGGGTCTATGCTTATTGAAGTATGCTAAAAGACACATCTGAAAAAAAAAATTAACCTATACTCCTATATTATAATAATGACGCAAGGTATCTATTAACAATTTTACCAGTCAGGCCTAAGAAAAAAAAGTTTGTTTAGGGTAACAATGATGGAAAAATTAGGTTGGGTAGGTTGGGATTTTTTTTCTTTATTTTATCTTCTTTTTTTCTTTTTTTTTGGCACAAGGGCACAAAAACAAATATAAAATCATAAGAGTGTTTGTTTGTATCATATCTAAAAATGGGTTTTTAATGGAAATAATATGAAAATCACAATCGGATAAAAACAGACAACTAAATATGGTAGGATTGGGCATATTTGTAGGTTAGACCTGGTTACCCTAAACACATAATATTTTTTTAGGCCTCAGCAAGCAATGTTTGACCGCAGTTTACACACATTTAAAGACAATAAATGTAAGCACGTCAAATCAAAAAGATTGACAGCCCTGAAGAGGAAAAGATTCGAATGATTGAAAGAAGACAGCTTAAACATTTATTTAGTATATTATGTATATTTCTATACTTACCGGTAATATGTATATTTATAACAGAGTATTATAATTTTAACTCAAAATTTAATCTATAGATTTGGGTCTTAGACTAATAATTAAATAGACCCTTCCCATTGACCCAATTGGGAAAACCCCCTAAATTTCCTAATTTACTTATCTACAAGTTTCCAACATCACAAATTTTACATTGTGTATATAAAAAATTGTGTTCAAGTAAAATTTGAGCTGTAAAACTTCAATATTTAGAAGTTAACAAAACATTATGTTGTGATTTATAGATGTCCAGTGACTATATATCTATTTTATCTTTCTTTCAGAATTCTATTAAATCCCATCCCATCAAAGTCCCTGACCATGGATCCCTCTCGTAATTGGGCCCAGGATGTGTTACGGTGTCGTCTCTGTGAGACCCCGGGTCCCCCTATGTACTGTGACATTTGTCACATACATCTGTGTAAAGCCTGTGTGGGGGAACATCTCTCTGATCAGTCCAAAGAACACAAAGTGGTGCCATTTGAAATGAGAGGATCTACTCCTAAATGTCCAAAACATTCCACAAAGTTGTGTGAACTTTACTGTGAACAATGTGATATTCCTATTTGTACACTCTGTGTTTCCTCTAGTGAACACCTAGGACACAAACAAGTTGATATTGCTTTGAAAATGATAGAAACTAAGAAAAATAGCTTGCAAAGAGATTTACAAGAATTAGAAAAATTAATTTATCCTAAATACCAGGAGATTGCATCTAACATCTCTGTTCAGAAATTTGATCTGAAAAACAACTCTCAAATTTTGACAACAGCTATCAACGAACATGGAGAAGTCTGGCACAGAGAAATAAACATCTTGATACAGACACTGAAATCTGATCTTGATGAAGTGGACTCTAAAAACCTGTCTTTCCTAAATAAACAGGAAAATGAAATCACACGCACTATTTCTGAAATCACACAGAAAATTGTTGATCTGAAGAAGTTACTGAACTCCAATGATGTCAGCTGTGTCTCTGCCTACAAATCCAGGAATGCTGAATTCAGAAGATTGCCTCCTATACTCACAGTGTCCTTACCAAGTTTTACCCCTCAGAAGATCAACAAAGAACAGCTTTATCAACAGTTTGGTTCTCTGTCAGCGTTATCTAACAAAACAGAAGAACATGGCTACACCATGGAATCTCCCAGTGCTAAGTCCTCTCCCCCGGACAGACCGCTCATTGATGAACCACGGATTATTACAGAGATTAAGACCCAGTTCGAAAAGTTTGAACTACGCAGTTTGTCCTGTCTGAGTGATGAAGAGATATGGGTGTTCGGTCTGGACAAACTCATTAGACTATACAACCTACGGGGGGAACTAGTGAAGTCAGTCCGAACCAAGTCAGGGAACGATCCATACGACATAGCAGTGACAAGGAGTGGGGATCTAGTTTATACTGATAAAGATGATAGAACTGTGAACATTGTAAAGAATACACAGAAACAGACAGTGATCAGACTACAGGGGTGGAGGCCTCTCGGTGTCTGTAGTACCTCCTCTGGTGATCTCCTAGTTATCATGAACAGTGATGATGATAAACAAACAAAAGTCGTGTGCTACTCTGGCTCCACAGAGAAACACAGTTTTCGATACGATGTCAAAGGACAACCTCTCTTTTCATCTGGTGGCTCTAAATACATCAGTGAGAATAGGAACCTAGATATCTGTGTGTCAGACAAAGGATCCCGTGCAGTGGTGGTGGTCAATCAGACCGGGAAACACCGGTTTACCTACACTGGTCCTCCCTCTTCTACCAAGAGACAATTTACTCCATACGGCATCACAACAGACAGCCAAGGTCGGATCCTGACAGCAGACATAAACAACCACCGTATCCACATCCTGGACCAGGACGGACAGTTCCTCCGCTACATTGACAACTGTCATTTAGAGACTCCATGGGGTTTATGTGTGGACACCAAAGACAACCTCTTTGTGGCTGAGTGTGAGACAGGTAAAGTGAAGAAAATACAATACATGTATAACATGTAAACAAAACGTGTGTTATTGTACAAATAAAATGTGTGTATTTACTTTATGTAAACAAACTCATTAACTGTGTTTATATTATTATCATACATATAAATTGCATTTATCTGTGTGACAGTGTGTATACTACACGATAGTACCCAGCGGGCATTTCAACGTTGAACGTCTGACAGCAACGTTGAAATATGGTTGCATTTAAAAGTTTAAGCTACATTGAAAATGTAACGTTGTTTCAACGTCAAAATTCAACGTTGATTCAACGTAGAAATGGTATTGAAATCTAGTTGAAAATATGTTGATGTGACATTGAAAATATGTCAAAATTAAGTGATTTTTTGTAATTTGTTGCATATAAACATTTTTTGTTTGTTCGTGTTTGTTGAAGTCTTTTGACATTTTATTCATAAAAAAAAGTCTCCTGGTAGTATACATCCCATGCTAAACAACTTGTGTATAAAGTCCATGTTGAAATGTTGAACTTGGTTTTTAAAAATGTTAATACGGTGTAGAAAAAATGATCACAAAGAAGGAATGTAGATTCTGCCAAATGGTAGCCTTGTTTGTTTCCCATGATATGAAACAAAGGATGTTAACACAAAATTAAAAAAAAAACCGTAACAGTCAGTTCATCATTTGCATTCTGTAGACTGTTCTAAAATTTACTGTCAAGATACTCCTATGTAAATCTAAAATAGTCATAATAATCCAAAAGCAACAAAAAAAAAAAAAACAAACAAACGGCATTTTACAGAACATGAAAACCGGGAAGTGACTGCACGAGGTGTATCTAAGAACTGACCTTCTTTGTTCGCCACTAGCGTTTTTAGCGGTCAAGCTGACCCATAGAGCAGCCTGGTAAATTTCATAACTCCCAAGATCAGCAGTGCTTGCAGTAGTGATAGGTACGCATCCCCTTATCACTGACCTAGTTAATGCAATAGCCACTTGTTGTACGCACAGCTCAATCTCAAATTTCTTGCATTAAAATTTTCAATGAAAAAATCTTATTTTTAAATCATAATGTCAAATGTTTATTTAAAAGTTTATTTTAAAAAGTCAATGAAATTTGAGAATATAAAAAACTTAATTTTTATTCGGATTCAAATGATACAAAAAATATTCGATTTAAATTAACTATAATCAATATCAATGTTTGAAAACATCTAATTTATTGCTTCCATTTTTGACAAAATATACGTAAAACTTCAATAAAAAATCTAAAGAAGAAGTTTGTTTCAAAGTTAAAAATGTTTGTACATTTTATTTATTATGAAGTTGTTTCCACGTAAAAAAAAATTAGGTGCCTTCAACGTTGAAAATAGGTTGGATCTTAAACGTGAAAACAACGTTGATATATGGTTTGGGTTTCAACGTTGAACAATGGTTGTTCAACGTTGCAACTTGAATTCAACCATTCCTCAACGTTTAAACAACGTTGCGTCTCCACTCGGTAAATAGTATGTATGTGTACAATATATGTTATCCAAACGTTTGTAACTATGTATTACATGTATATACCTATAAAGATTTATTATACTGTATGTAATCAATCTGTGAGTGTATGTAAATAAAGTTTGTTGTGAAAACTGGTTTGTTACGTCAACTGACTATAGCCACTTGACATTTTTCAGATTACAGACATATGTTGTTTATAGAGGTAGATAGTTCTCCTAACTATTAGATATATATGTAAAAGTAAATTATAACATAAGTGTGCCATAAAGAAATCTGGAATGGCCACTGAAAGTTTAATATACAAACTTTCCGATGAAAGAAATTAGATCCTAAACTAGACGATTTAGTTTTTATTTCATATACCGGTATAACGACAGGGTGTGAAAAATATCATTTAAAATGGAAAATACTACATGTGTATGGAAATTCAAGACTAATTAATATATGATCGCATGCCATTCGTAACAGTTTATTTTAAAAATAATCATTATGAGTTTGTATCTTTATTAAATGATATCCAGACACATCAACCACAACAACAGTTATATCTGTCAATCACTTAATTTTAGAGATAATTTTTATAATTTTGCCTATGGATGAAAGTTACAAATGGAAAATGTAGCATTTAATCAATTTAAGTTTTCTGTCAACTTTTTCTCCATTTACTGAAAGATATAAAATTCATTTCATCGTAGCAACAAAATCACTTATCAGTCAATAATGTATTTACTGTTTACGAACATTTTGTTTTCTTAGCTTTAAGGAACAGAAATCGTATTTTATCAGTTCTCTGAATGTCAAATGTATCGGTTATCAGTCAATACATGGCTGAGGCAAAATCGGGGAAGGGAGAAAGGGAAGTCCCGAATAGCTGTAGTACTGTACATCCACGGGAAATTCGGGTCGACGGACCGTGGAGCTACAGTTCCATCCATACAAAAACTGTACTTGACTTTCCGAGCTCGGACAGGGTGTTAAGGAAAACGTACGAGGCAAGTAACGTAGTAAATCAGTAGTAAAATCTCTCAGAAAGTTTTTTGGCATGAAAATATTTACAGAATACATTCCTTTAATTTTCTTGAACAAATATTCTAAAAGATCATGTTGTGTTTGATAAACATAACCATAAGGTATAATTTTTTTTTATCAAGTTTTTTTATTATAAGCATATGAAATTTAAGCCAATTTAGATATGTTTTACATGGATATAAATCGTTTTTGTTTCTGTATTTTTTTGTATCAAATAAGAGATCGTTTTAAAGGAGTAAATTTGCTGCACACATAATCACAAGGTAAAATGATGAAAGCAATTTATGTCGTATTTAAATAATACAAATCTCACGAGTTTTTCTTAATGTGTAACTTGAGGAACTATACGTGTCTGAGCTTATGAGAAAACATATTAATCGAAAAACTATTTAAATGTTAGCTGAGAATCCCTTGGGTGCCAGTTTAAAACAATTAATTATTTGCTGTGAATTAAAGGCCGAGGTTTTAACCGGTCGGTTTACCTCAGGTAAGTTCAGGTGGGGATGGAGCCTATATTGAAAGAGGTGTGAAGCCCCGAGGGAGACGCGCTCGTTTGTGTATTCATGTCTATATACACGGGGTATTAAAGTGCTCCCAACAGAGTTTTTCCGATGATCTAAATAAATATCGTATTTATATGTACTTATAAAACAAATTGTCCGATCATTGAAATGAAAATAAATGCATGAATAACCGTGTGCGACATGGGCATAATCTTTCGTTTGATTGAACAAGTGTCTGACGGGGTTTATTGAGAATATATCGTGATGTTTTGTGCATTATACGATCATCCCACCGTACTCAAATATTTTAAATACAACATACGCTTGTAAAACAAGCTGCTAAATTAAACTGCACAATAATTCTACCAGCTGCGCAATGACAATGACAATGACAATGAACTTTATTCTCATAACTGAATAAACAGTGAAGAGAAAATACATATGCACAGTATGTACAAATTACAATATAATAGATGAAAATCATTGGTACAGGCATGATGAAGGGATAACAGATATAGTTTAACCAAGAGAGCTAACTCTCTCAAATATAGTAACTAATTGTTTACAAATATTGGTAAGTTGGTTTTTGTTTGTGACATTAAACAGTGTTTCAAATTTAACAACATTTGGATTTGTTATGAAATATTTTGGTAAACATATAACTCTTGAATTGGATATATATACATCAGTACATTTAAAAAGATAGTGAAATTCATCACCAATTTCATTGCAGGCACATAATTTACAAATTCTGTTTTCTCTAGGAATATTAAACCATCTACCTGTTTCAATAGGTAATTTAGCATTACCCGTTCTAAAATTACAATATTTCTTGCATAATTTTATTGGCAAAATCAATAAATACTTTTCAAAATCCGGTGATTTTTTAAAAATCCTATAATTTAAACCTTTTGGAGAATTTTGTAGCTCGCTATACCATGATTGCTTAAATTGGTCTAATAAAATGTTGTATACTTTAGATTTTAACCAGGGTATGTTTATTATGTTTTCATACCATATATATGTCAATCCACATTTATTTAAGATTTTCTTAATGGCTTCGCACCATGGGTTATTAAAATTCTTCAATACATTAAAAAGTTTTGCTGACAATTTTGAGTTCTGGAAATTAACTAATTTACCCCAGAAGGAAATCAGTCTAACTTTAACATTAATTGATAAGGGGTATCTTCCAAGTTCCCCATATACCATAAAGTTTGGTGTCGAGGCTCTTAAGTTCAATATATGTTTACAAAATTTTAAATGTAATTTTTCAAGGAGATTAGTGTTATGAAAACCCCAGACCTCGCATCCATATAATAATATTGGTTTGATAATTTTATCGAACATGTCTATTTTACAGTCAATCGCTAAATTATGGGTTCTGCACTTCCCAATAACACCGTACATTGCTTTTGTAGCTTTGTCAAACAGTTCTTTAACATTAAGAATAAAAGAGTTGCTTTTACAAAATGTAACACCTAGGTATTTAAAGTTGTTAACAATTTCTAATTGGGAACCATCAAAAGTAAAACAGTTGGTTTGATTACCTCTACCAAATATTACAACTTTAGTTTTTTTACTATTAACCTTAAGACGCCACTCTTTACAATATCTAGAAAAAACATTGAGTAAGTGTTGAAAATCTTCTTGATTTTCTGACAATAATATGGTATCATTTGCATATAATAAGACAAAAAGATTTAAATAAAGATTAAGATCTTTCTTAATGTTCTCAGACAGGCGTGACAAACCTCTGACATTGTTTGTATATAGATACTCCTCAAGGTCATTTAAATATAGTGAAAATAAAAAAGGTGATAAATTTTCCCCTTGACTTACTCCAATTGTACATTCAAAAAATTCAGAGCTTAATCCATTGACCAAAACTTTTGACTTAATACCTTTGTACATATTAATGATAATTTTAAAACATTTTCCATCAATATTGTTCAATAATACCTTGTTCCATAAGCCAATATGCCAAACAGAGTCAAATGCTTTCTCAAAATCTATAAAAGCACAATATAATTTCATCTTATGCAATTTGAAGAGCTCGATAAGAGAATACAATGAAAAAATATGATCTACAGTACTATGACCTCGGCGAAAACCTGCTTGGTTCTCTAAAATGAGATGAACATTATCAGCATATTTGTTTAACCGTTCATTAATAATAGCAGTGAATAGTTTTCCAAGACAACTCAGAAGTGTAATTGGTCTATAGTTTTGGGGTTCTGTACTGTACCCTTTATTCTTATAAACAGGTATAATGTTACCACTAACCCACTGTGTGGGTATCACACCAGAATCAAATATTTTGTTAAACAATATCGTATATAAATTCAACATACAATCTCGGGTACTTTTGATATATTCATTAAAAATTCTATCATCACCACAAGCTTTGTTATTTTTCAACATATTGATACCCTTAAATATTTCTTCACGAGTTATTGGTTGATTAATGTCATTATTAAGATCAATATCAGATAACATATTGAGTTCATCAAGAGAAAATACATTGTTATTTGACTCATCTTGTTCATTATAATTCTTGTTACAGCATTCCTGATAAAATGTAAAAAGGTCATATAAATTTGCATTACATTTTTTCTTATCTGTGTTTGTATTCAAAATATTCCAATATTCTCTAGGATTATTTGTTCTTAAACTAAAAAGTTTTCTTTTTATTTCTACTCTATGCGTTACACTCGCATTTTTCAACCTTTTTTTATACAATTTTTCTTTTTCATACAAGTCACTTTTAAAAATATCTCCACCAAATCTTTTGTACAAACGCGCTGATCACCTATAGGCTTAGTCTGTCAAAATCACGTGGCGCCGATCATGCATCCATGAAAACGTCGTTTATTAATAAAAAAAATTTGGTGAATAATTGAGAATGAATAGTTAAATTAAATCAAATATTGCGTCCACGATTTATATCGTTAGTTATCAAATTTCTTTCAGAAAATTCACGAGCCGAAACCGGAAGAGAAACAAGTACAGACAATTCTGGTACATGCGCAGCTGGTAGAATTATTGTGCAGTTTAATTTAGCAGCTTGTTTTACAAGCGTATGTTGTATTAATATTTGAGTACGGTGGGATGATCGTATAATGCACAAAAAATCACGATATATTCTCAATAAATCCCGTCAGAAACTTGTTCAATCAAACGAAAGATTTTGCCCATGTCGCACACGGTTATTCATGCATTTATTTTCATTTCAATGATCGGACAATTTGTTTTATATAAGTACATATAAATACGATATTTATTTAGATCATCGGAAAAACTCTGTTGGGAGCACTTTAATACCCCGTGTATATAGACATGTATACACAAGCGAGCGCGTCTCCCTCAGGGCTTCACACCTCTTTCAATATAGGCTCCACCCCCACCTGAACTTACCTGAGGTAAACCGACCGGTTAAAAACGTCGGCCTTTAATTCACAGCAAATCGAATACTGCTTCCCTTCTTATAATTAAATCAAAGTTGCTGAATGTCATATGTTTGAGAATAAATGATGGTGGGTGACCTTTTTCCTGTAATCAATTAAATGATGTACTGGTAATTGAACTGTATCTTTGGTTGTCCCCTCCCCGTTCTCTAAGACGGTAAATCATATATTCACTAGTCATGCTAGTGTTTACAAATCATTATACTATTAATTTATTAGAAATCGAGTCCCAAAATTCGATCATAAAAAATGTTGATGTACCTTCATATTAAACGCACTTTAAAATATTTGTTCAAAGTGCGTTTTAAACTTGGTCCCAAATTTAACGCACTTTTTTTAAAGAGCATATTTTTTTTTTCAAACTGCGTTGCCACAACTGATGTAGTACCAATTGGTGGACATAAAAAATAATGACTCGATTTTGGAGAGGATGCACGGTACAAAAAAAAGGTTTGTGGACATGAGCCATCTCCTAATTGTTTGACGTGTAGTTATAATTAAGAATACACAGACATATTATTTCTGTTGAAGATGCTTGCAATCGCTCGAAGTGTACACATACACTTAACGTATGTGTACACTTCGAACGATTGCAATTATCTTGTAATAACATGTAATAACGTCTGATTCTCTTCAGAAATGCATAATACAGTATAGTCTGTTTTCTATATTTTGTTATCATCGCAAACCACGGCCAATATATACATGTCAACGATCCTCTCCTACTGGCATCTGACCGTGGGTAGAAGAGAACTATGCGGACTCCAGACCGTGGCTTAGACGATGATATTTTGTATGATTCAGCTAAAATACTACACATCTGAACCCAGCAGGCATTTCAACGTTGTTTCAACGTTGAAACAACGTCACCCTTCAACGTTGAAATGACGTTGAAATTTGGTTGAATATGAAAGTTGAATGGACGTTGAAATTCCGACGTTGATTCAACGTTGAATTCTGACGTTGTTTCAACGTTGATTCAATGTCTTCTGACGTTTATCCAATGTCTAAATTTGGTTGAAATTTCGTCATTTCACTCTTCGTATAATTATAGGTTCTGAACTATATATACCCCAAGTAGTTTAAATAATTATACAACATATCAAATTATTTCATATACAACAACTCACCAAATATTAGATAATACTCAATTTATTTACTTAGGGACTTAATTTCCTCACAATAGTTCCTAATTAGTCAATAAGGATCAACAAGTTTAACATAACGCAGATGATACACATTTCAAAAGTTGGTTCAAATCACAAGAGTCGTCATTTCTTCTGAGCAATAATTTATTGATCTTCCTTCCGTCTCTTCCATCGAGTTTTTGAGATAAAATCATGGGACTCCCAATTTTGCTTCGATACACGTACACGATCCCGAACAATATCTGCAAAAACAGAATGCAAAATGTGTGCACTCAATCAGTTAATGTAAACTTCTTTGATCAGTCTAAATGTTGGTGTTTTTTTTTTTCATAAACAACAAAACATTGTGTTACATCCAAGCCCATATGCAAGGAACATTTTGTGATCAACGCAATAATGCATGAATTTCCTTTCCATTTTTTTTTTTACATAAATCAATATTATTAAAAAGTGCAAGAAATGGCAACTTACTTTACTGTTGCGATGATAAAATCCAAATTATTTTGCCTCAATGGTCGATGTTTTGCTTCACATGCACATACAAATTCAAAATGTGCTCTCCCTCTTCACAGCTGGACTCTGTTTCTTTGTTTAAGTTCGCGCCAGTAATTTGATACTAATTGGTCAGCTCGTTTCAAGCAGTGCAGATTGAGGCGAGGTGTTATGCTAATGGCTAACGCACCTTCACTTACAATTTACAAGTATGCATTTTATATTTTGTAAATTAACTCTAGGTCTATTAGTTTATATTTTTTTAGTGTATGTTATAAAAAATGGCATTCTTTTAAAGACTTTGCAGTGCAGAGGTCGATCATTGCGTGAACAGTTTTAATCAAGGGA
Source organism: Magallana ariakensis (assembly GCA_020458035.1). Taxonomy (NCBI): domain Eukaryota; kingdom Metazoa; phylum Mollusca; class Bivalvia; order Ostreida; family Ostreidae; genus Magallana; species Magallana ariakensis. The sequence continues at coordinate 73,517,478 of CM035813.1, forward strand.
AATGATTATATTTATTTCAAAAACAATACAATCATATAATATTTTTATATTATGTTTTGGTCGATATTTTTCAGAGTACAAGACGTCATACTGACGTTGAAAATTAGTTAGGTTTTCAACGTCTTTTTTTCAACGTCGTGTAACGTTGTTTTTTGGTTGTTCAACGTCGTCAACCATAATCAACGTATTTTCAACGTTGGTACAACGTTGTATGCCTGCTGGGAAGGGTGTTGCTAAAACGCGGAACGGAAAACGGAACGGAAAGCGGAACGGAAAACGGAAAAGCTCATCTAATGTTGTTACTTGATAGATTTGTTAAACGATATACTTTATATAATTAATTTTAAACAAAAATTGAACGATTATCAATATGCGATTATTAATTTAAGAATAATTATTTCCTCAAAATAAACAATACATGCATTGAACATATTTCCCGTTTCATCTATTTCAAATGCATCTTTTACAGGTATGTGTAATTTTTTAAATCGTCCAAATGTGCTGCATAAATATTTTGGAGTCGACAGACTATAGTCCCAATTCATAATCGGAAAATCAAACCAGGCAACGTCTAGAGCTCTCCATTCGGATTATATGTATATAGCTGCAGGAATGATCGAACAACTACGATGCGTATTAGGGCCGCAGCAGTATTTTTTATTAATTTGTTATAACAAATTATCAATTTGTTTTAACAGATTATTAATTTGTTATAACAGATTATTAGTTTGTAATAACAAATAATAACTTATTATATCAAATTACTAATTTGTTATAACAGATTACTAATTTGTTATTACAGATTACTAATTTGTTATAACAAATTATCAATTTGTTATAACAAATTATCAATTTGTTATTGTTATAACAGATTACTAATTTGTTATAACAAATTAGTAATTTGTTATAACAGATTATCAATTTGTTATAGCAGATTAATAATTTGTTATAACAGATTACTAATTTGTTATAACAAATAATCAATTTGTTATAACAGATTATCAATTTGTTATAACAGATTAATAATTTGTTATAACAGATTATTAATTTGTTATAACAAATTACTAATTTGTTATAACAGATTACTAATTTGGTATAATAAAAATTTTTAATTTGTTGTAACAAATTATTAATTTGTTTTAACAAATTATATATAGCATAGAAATTTCATAGCATTGCATAGAAATCTCATAGCATTGCATTTTTATGCTATTCGTTGATAAATTGAAATTACTTGCTTGAATATGATAATTATGATATGATATGATATGATATGATATGATATGATATGATATGATATGATATGATATGATATGATATCATATCATATCATATCATATCATATGATGAAAGAGAATTGAATCATATGCTATGATATTTCAATGTTTTGTAATCAGATTCCAGTGCTATGCTATGAGATTTATATTTTATGCTTTGCTATGTTGTAAAAAATAGCTTGAAGTGACCGTCATTTAATGCATATCTATTACAATCTTTTACTATGCTGTGCTATGAGATTACAAGTTATGCTTTGAGATTCTTATTGATAAGCAATGATATGAGATACCTATGCAATGCTGTAAGAATTAGATTCTTATGCTATTTTGAAATGAAACGCTTAACGATATGGTATGCTGTGCTACGATGAATGAGATTCAAATGATATGCTATAAGATTCCAATGGTATATAATGTAAATCCAATGCTATGCTTTGAAATTAAAAAACATTGCATTGGAATTACATTGCATAGCATTGGAATCTTATAGCATTTCATATGATTCTCATTCATCATAGCATTTCATAAATTAGCAAAGCATACCATAACATGTAATATCATATCATATCATCATAAAGCATTTCATTTTAGTTTATCAAAGAGTAGCATAAAAATGCAATCTGAATGCGTGATTGCTATTTATATGATGAATTTGAATAATATTACACCAGCAAAACAACCTAACGACTTACCTGGTGTTAATTCAAAACCCGTATCTATGTAGGTCAGCTAAGCTACTCCAGAGGGGTACAGTGTACGTGCATGCATGTATCAGAATATATGGTTACTTTTTGCTAATTTATACACCAAAATCGGCCAACATAACTTATAACTCACTTTAACTGAGATGATTAAATTACAATAAAAAAAAATAAGATTTCAATTCAACTTGAATAGAAAATAGTATGGTACATCATTTACCTGCACAGTACTGAGTTTCAAATGCTGAATACTGTCATACATGTATGAATTAAATTTTAATATTGAATTAAAGATCGATGCTTAGTTATTTATAAGCTTCAAATTTAAACGGTTTTATTTTATCAAAAATTAAAATTTACAGGCAGAATTTGTCATTTAATTAAGTTTCTCGTTATTAAAATGCTATTTAAGAAATGTATACATGGATCTAACTATGTTAAGTTGGACAGTGGTGCGAAGAATTTTCGCAGCGTTCTTCTCGGCCTGAACCCCTACTTACATTTTGTATTTTTTTTTTTTTTTTTTAGTTTTTTACGGGGTGGGGATCTTTTTTTGTCATTTGTAACTTTGAAATAATATGTATGGCTAAACATGCTTATATGCAACACCACAATCCCAAATTGCCCACTGAAATATATGCGTGTACTACTGAGTATATACACGAAATTACTAAATCCGCCCCTTGATTACGCCCTACTCACGTGTGAAAAGTGAAGATAGATCCGCCGCTGTTCTCCCGTTTGTCTACGTTCAGAAGATGATGTAGGCCTAATCCTCACTTTCTCATTGTGTCATCGAAAATGCTGTGTGAATCAGTGTTTATACTGAGTGTGATAGGATAATTTTTAGAGTTTCTGTGTAAAATTGAGCAAAAATGAAGCTAGGGAGATCATGTGTTTTCAAAATCACAATTTCGTGTATTGTGATATCCTAACCAATCAAAACGAACGGATAATCAAGTGCGTCCGTAATCCACCAATCAAATGCTTTGTTTGTAATCGCTCACCTGCCCGTACAGAATGGCGTCAGTTGGAGTAAGTATCTCACTTTGTGTATTTTACTATGTTAGTTTTCTCGATACTGCAGACATCTGTGCAATACAAAACTTCGGAAATTATTTCTCTGCCCATAGAGACCATGGCATGACAAACTGACACGTGAAACTGCGTGAAAAACAAATTTATGAAGCGAGAACGATAATTCCGTCCGCGTTTGTAAAAACACAAAAGTTGTAAAAGTTGCATTTAAAAGAACAACATAACCCCCGGCTGGGTACTACTGTCAAAGCATGTCTTATTTTGCGAGATGGATTGAGGCTCATAAGAATGAATAAGATCCAGTCCTTTTATAGGGAAATCGAGTTTTATCTGTTATTATAGCAGAAAATGGGGGTATATTCAAATTTTGAAAGTCTGATAAGGTAGATTTACGCTTGTGCACACCATTTAAAAGGAAAAGACAGCTCAGAAATCATTGATGCGTGAATGCTACCTCCAGTTGAAGAGCAGTTGTGTGGTTCATTATCTTTGACACCTCATTAAATTAGTTGCACCATAACCATGATAACGGCACACACATTTACATGAAGGCGGATCCTGAGGAGTGAAAGATTTATTTTTTAATTAATATATATTTCCAAATTATAGATCAGTTTGAATATTGATGTTGAAAGAAAATAAAAAAGCAAAATATTGGAGTGATTTAAGAAGCATTTTTATTTTTAAAATTGAAAAAAATGTGGGAAGGACAGTCTACTTCTGAAAAATATGCATTTATTGCAGCTTATATAATTTTATAATTTATATTTAGTCGGAAAAGAGGAATAAACATATATATCAATACTATAATTTATAGCTGTTTATTTTTGTACTTGCAAATAAATGTATACCCTCGCATATATGTATGGCAACTTGGTATATGCTACATGTATATCAAATTTACCAGCTCCCACTGTAACTTACTATGCTTACTTAACAGTACAATATTTATATTTCATCCATTATTTGTTATAATCATTTTGTTTTATTGTTTTAATTCATATGCCCCCGGAGGGCCCTTGATTGGTGAATAAACATCATATATTGGTACTATGAAAATATATTGACGGACACTTTGGGTAATACTGCACATTTTGTGTTAATACATGTACCAGTAATTGAGGTCAAGGTCATTTAAAATTAAATGACAGTACAACATAGATAGGGATACTCTTCATGCTCATTGACCTATTAAAGTTCAAGGTCAATGTATTATTTCCATGTTTCACAGGAGCCGACACATTCCAAGCGCCCCCACGTTGCCACAGAGAGGCTAAAGGAGTTCCTGAACACCCCGTCCCCCACCAAACAGAAGTACTGCCCGGTCCAGGGGTGCTCCAAGGTCCTGAGTAGTGACCCGGGTCTGCGGTATCACATACAGGCTCATCACAGTGACCACCGCGACTACGTGTGTATCAAGTGTAACAGGAGCTTCAAAAGGTATGTGTGCTACTCCTTCCCTATTGTGCACATGTGTATATTGTTTTACATGTTTTTGACATTCAAAAGTGTGTACATTAAACCTTTTACATTCATAATGGAATAGTGGTCAGATTTGACTGGTAAGTCTTTTTAATTCATTATAGCATTGTTTAAAGTTGACGATTTTAAGTTCAATTACATGTATATTGAATAATCTGATCAAAATTAAAAGAATGCACAGAAGCTTTACATCCATGCAAAGATATTCATATACATACAGCACTAGATGGGACTGTTTAAAAACTTTGAAATATCTGAGATATTGAGGGTAAAATAGTTAAAACAAACATGTAAGTGGTTGGGACTTGCCGTACAAATCACTTCGACATATCCACTGTATTTGAGATATCTGTGTACAAGATATCGAAGTTCAACCTTATGCAGTTTTCACATTTCATTCATAAAGCAATTTTTATAAACATATTTTCGCCAAAAATGAGTAAAGTTGCCAGATGATTATAGTCATTGGATTAATAACTGTGACAGTTTTCCTTTGAACTGATGGGGGCCCTTGACTGGTAATTTAATGACAAATCAAGTATTAAAAAATTATAGTTACATGGGAAGCATTCAGGGTTGTCAATAAAGAATTAGCTACAGGAGGGGAATTCTGGTCATTAAAATGATAAAAAAAAAAAAAAATGCCACGTAAGATTTCATAAAAAAAGCAAAATAAGCTAGTATAAACATGATAAACTTTAACATTGTTTCATGAAATCTCCCTAGAATAAGAAATAATGTGACCTTAAACTGCTTACATACAATGTAGGTTGAGTGATTGAGATAAGAGTGAGGAGTTCTCACAGACTACCAGTACCTGACAATTAGAGGTGTGTTTACCTGAGCACAGGTGTGAATGTGTTATAATGTGACAAGTATTTGGGTGGGTATGATCAACAGGTGTGGAAACATTTCATGGGTAGATATACCTACATTGTACATGTAGATGATTCTCAGGTGTCCACACAGAGCGAACTCAGAGACAATGTCATGTAGAGAAAGAGAAATAGTCTAGTCAAAATAAAGTTTAACCTCAAACTAATATTGCAACAAAAGAAATTTTTGTGGAAATTGAATAATGACTTATGTTTTAACAACTTATTAAAAATCGACAAAAATTGATCGGCTAGATTTTTTTTAAAATCGATTTCAAATTAGCTAAAATCATTTGTATAAATTACGTAACGTTAAAGCTACCGTAGAGTAAAAGAGTTCACAGAAGGGAAATAACCGCGATGTAGCAGACGAATTCGTGTTTTGATATATAATTATTTTTGCAAGTATTGATTAGCATTTTCATGGAACAATAGACTCAAAGTAGTAATTTGTAGATATGTGTATAGTGTAAAATTCATAAATGAACATTCAGTATTGAACACACTTGGTCTGTACACTCTCACTGTCTACAGTAAACAACTTCACTCTTTCGAAGCTTTCTAATGAATTAATTTTGAATTTAGACCTAGAAACTGTCATAAGTCGCTTGGTTATTGATAAAACAAATAACCATTTATAAAAATAACCCAGAACAATAAAATAAACAGCATTTAACCCTATGCTATTGAGGGTGAACAAAAAGTATGGAACGCAGTTCGCCAGTCATAGTAAAGACTATATTCATAACTAACGAAATGAGCATGGGAACTTTAACGTTTTAAGGGCAATTCTGACCTTTTCAAGTTCATATGTAGACTCTACCATCAATATCTTATTCCAATTGATATCATTTGGTATTTGCACTCTTTAGTATAATTAATCGGTGAAAAATTGCCGTTTTAATACTGTTGAATGTCATATATAAATATTTTTTCAAAATTAAATTTGGCGGCTCTATCAGATTTAAATATTTTTAAAATTGTGTCTTCTTCTGAAATGTTTAAATATATACTTGTTTCTATACAATGTTAAATTTTTCTAAATCCTGTAGATACAATCAGAAGTTTAATTCGTGATTCAAAAGGTTCATCATTGTAACTCGCGTCTGACTTGTTCCTATAATTAATGGTTATATAAAGAAATTCCTATGTAGACTGGTGTATTGACTAAGATAATCTTTATGAATATAGAATAACGTTCTGTATATTTAGATAGATAATTTAACTAAATACAGTGTGTACATGTAGGTCACCGGTATGTTGCGAATACAAAATGGCCCATTGAAGGATGAGTCAACAGATGAGAAATTTCCCAGTTATAACTTCTTTGTGAAATGTATAATTAGTCTAACTTAAATAAATGCAGTGTATTCGCCTCAAAAGATATTAGTGATGGGTTATGATAAATAAATATTGTAAAGGTTAAAAATGTATGCCATATACATGCATTTTTTAAAAAAAATTGCAAGTCCCTTTCCATCATTAATGACATGTCTCAGTGTCGGCATGCTTTTAAGATGTAACTACTTTTAATTTTGTTTGAATAATTAATCATTGCTCATGTACAAAATGTGGTCAAGAATCAAACGAGCCACCAGTATTGTGTATATGTACTTTACTGTACATACAAATGACTCGCACCCTATTTCGGGAATGGAATTATACAATCTAAAAAAAAAAATCTTACTCAGTTTTGATATCAATATCCAAACTTGAGTGCTTGATATAATTTCACTTCTTATCCATGAGAATTATTGACTGTCTCTCGTTCTTTCTGAATACCGTAAATGTTTTAGTACAGAGAAATTTATCCTCTTTCGTAGAATACATAATGTCGCATCGACATTGTTACACAATTTGAATTTTCCTTATTAGTCAAATATAAATAGTACAAAATTTTTTATTATACTTTCATGTTAAATACTGAAATCTGATTGGTTTAGATGCAGTTGACAATCCGTTCCCTTACCCTCAGCGTTAGCAACACGCTTGGCAACGGGCCGATAGAACGAATTGTTACATGCGCGTAAATTATGCGCGTACGGTTCGCCGTTAAATTCACGTCATTTCTATATAAAAGCAGTAAAATTTTCTCTAAATTTAAGACATTCAGTATAATAAAATAAATAGTGCCTGTTTGGGAGGGTAACCGTTGAAATTGACACCCCGAGAAAACCATTGTCAACCTCCGCTTCGCGTCGGTTGACAATGGTTTTCTCGGGGTGTCAATTTCGCTGAGGTTGACAATGGTTTTCGAGGGGTGTCAATTTCAACGGTTACCCTCCCAAACAGGCACTATTTATATAATATTTCACTTCAATTTCTGCGATATAAGAATGAAGTCATATTAATATTGTATAATTATAATACAATCATCATGTTATACCAGAAATTTCAAAATTAAGAGTAAAACTCAATTTATTGATTAAAAAAACCATATGTTACAGAAATGAAAATCGTAAACAAGAAAATGTCATATTAACAATCTAGCCTTATCAATGTAGCCTTAAAAGCATAGTTGTCTTTTGCGAAACCATCTATTGTTCCCATGAACAAATGAATAGAGATTCTAACAAGGTAGAACCCATCTGACATTACGTCATTATGATATTATTGATCCGCTGAACTCATTGCCTTCGGTAATAGTTTAGAAAATGATTGAAGTCACATGCAGACCTTCATTAACATCCAATATCACTTTTCCAATTAAGAACATTACACATAGTGTCAAATCACAAACTGTAAGAATCTAAATCAAATTTTCCCATAATTGTTTTAATGTTTGGTTTTGATGTTTTTAATTGTATTGTACAATTAAATGGTTTATTTCAAGGCATGGTGTCTGCATATATAGAAGCTAGCAAACTTTTCTCTGGCTCAAGTTAAAACAATATAATATTGTTGTCAGTTATGTATTCTCTACTTTAAGGAGATAACTACATGAACCTAAACATGTCTTTTAATTGATTTAAAGATTTCATATTTGTTTCTTTCAAACAAGCTCCATATGGTTAATTTCAGGAATATTGCATCACTTATTTACTTAAGAAATGAATTCAATATTTATTAGTTATATACGATATAAAATGGTTTGGACCTGTGTACGCTTTATGAAACACTTAATATCGTATATAACTAATAAATATTGAATTAATTGCTTATAATTTATTTTTTTTTGGCTATTAATTGTAGATAAAAATAAATCCGCTTAAATGTCATCATATATTTTAGCCTATTTCTTATAGTTTTGTCATAAGAAGTAAATTTTAGAAATTTTCCAGTTTTCAGCGATTTTTGTGCAAAAACCCATATTTTGACCCCAAAATGTGCGAAAAGTAGCCGATGAATTTCTGTCAAATTTTTATATGATCAATAGCATATGTCAATAGATCGAATTATACCAAGAAACCTTTTGTTGCAATTACTTTGAGGTTGGGCGATTTTTTTAAGCTAGATTGACTGGACTAAAACATAATTTTGTAAATTGATTCATATAATTCTCTTGCCTTTTTGGCAGAGTTTTAATACATAGATCTGATAATGTTAAATTTGATACAAGAAAATATGGCCTGCATTCAAGATATAGGGGCCCAGCTTGTAGCCCAGCAGCTATTATACACCCTTCATAAGATATATCCAGCTCTGTTGAACTTGACAACTCATTTAACATTGTTTAACAGCGAAGTGTCTGTTTTGAGAAAAAGAATCACCACAAGTCTATTGACATGTTTTTGCTTGGGACATGACTTGTTACTTCTATAGTTTATGATACATTGTTTACTTCAGCTCCAATGGTTTGAAGTATCATCTGAAGAAACGGGCGGGGCATTGTCAGGAGATGGAGGCTGAGGCAGGGGGGAAACTGTCACCCACAGAAGTAGAGGGACCCACATCACAGGTCCAGGTGAAAACAGGTGAGAGCCACTCTAAAGGTAAAACAGGTAATTTAGGAAAATGTTAAACAGGTAAAACTCAATAAAATGGTCAGATTCAAGCTTAAAAATATATATACTAAATGAAAGTCAAAGTATAACAGGCAAAACTCAAGATCAATATGATCAATGCAAACAGAAAAAGACATTGAAGAAAAACACCTGGTCTGATGGAGAATTCTAATAAATGTCAAGAAATGGGAAAAGGTTTAAATTAAAAAATGAACAATAATTGTTCAAAGCAAGTAGAGTTGATGAACCTACCGGGTATATTTTATTTTAAAAGTATTGATATTTTAAGGTACCAGGTATATATATTTTTGTACTTTTTCAATGCTTAATAATTCCGAATAGCGCCAACAATCCGGAGACAGACAGCATCCATCCCCAAACCTCTCAACCTGATTGGTCAATCCTCCTTGTCCACTCCCGTAACCAATGACGACATTCATCAGAACGAGGCTGAGAGTCGACTCATTGAGTTCGCCAATATTGCCACTAGTCCCCAGAGTCCATTGATGCAGTCCGCTCCCCCCAAAGTCTGGGATAAAAGGTCAGTTTTGTGGGCTAGCAAGTCAATTTGTTGGTCCCCACACCCACTTAAAAAAACGTAAAATTATAAGTTGAGTGATCTCTGCAACTACCGGTATTAGGACTTTTGAAAAAATTTTAGTACTTTTATTAAATAAAAAATTCTACTGGTAGCTTGTATCATGAATTAGTACATAGGTATAATCTGTCTCATTTTTCACTAAAGATATGACAATGAAAAGAATAAACCTACAATTCTCACAATCATTTTCATGCAGACAATAGACAGGATCTTATTGTATCTTTATATTTTGTAGCCCTGCTATGAGACATATCAAGTTTTCTGACTCCAACATTCCTACTGCTTCAACAGTGTCCCGTCAGACACCCAGAGATGATAATGGGTTTGTGTGTTTGTTTGTTGTACTTAAATTGAACAAGATTTTCTAGTGTACTGTGTACCTGGCTTTATAAAATGCAATTGCTCTTGTAGCATATTCCAAGATGTTATCACATCATGATATTTCATAATGTTATCATACTATGATAAATGTTGAACAGTTTGATTCCATTGTACCATGATGACTGGGTAATTTTACAATCACTGGGTAATTTTACTAAGCTTCAGGAATTACCTTCACAGTTTACACCAGTGTGAACTACTTCACTTACTTGAAGCTTCACCGCACTGATTTGCACCACTGTGTTCCGGTTTTATTTATGTGAGACTTCACTCTACTGTACTGCCTTCAGGAACTACTTTGATGATGGCAGTGATCCGAGTGTCACATCTACTTCACCTTTCCCTGGTTGTACCAGTGCTCAATCAAACGCAGAGGAGACCTGGTCTCATAGCTGGCCAAAAGCAGTGTGGCGGTGTTTTATCAAAGGTACAGAATCTAATAGGCTGCTTGTTGACTGTAAACCAGAGTTTAGAAAGCTCTTTAACACTTCATGTTTGTTATGAAATAATATGTGTCAATCATATTGGATCTGATTCTGGTCATGCTACTAGGATAATACAGTCATGCTTTATGAAATATTCAAAAAGTCTTTTGGCATCTTTAGACTGGGAAAAAGGGCTAGCTTCTAAATTTTAACATCTTTGAATAGGTCAAGTGGAACATGTGTCCTGTTTCCTTTACCTACCGGTAATGTTGATTCAAATAAAACAGAAGTCACCAACTTGTCATTTCTTTTAGTAAGCTTGACGATTAAATAACGTAACATCGAACCAGCTGGACTCGGTGTATTTGTGCACACAGAATTATCTATTCTCCAGGTTGATCTTTTTGCTTTAATGCTCTTAGGTATATTTCATGAACAAGTTAATTTAGGAAGGTAACAGTATTACTTTTAAGTGAGCTAGGATAATATAGTAGATTTAGTTTGCTACATCTAATTACATCAGAAACTCGCATTGCTTGCATTGACAATAAGAGTTATCTTCTCTTTATGCATGCAGTCATGATGTTTAGGTAAGTGTTGAATGCTGTTGTGCACCAATCACATGTTTTGATACAGAATTGTTGTAATTAACAACACAAACGTTTTATTGTAACATTTGTTTTGATTGGTCAAATAGCTAACTTCACCTAGTGTAATTGGTCAAATGCACTCACATTGTAAAAAAGAAAGATTTCAAAGTGCAAAATATATTTATATATATTGTGATAATAAAACATGTACTCTGATACATTGTACCAAAAAACCTCTGATCTATTTATGTTCTATTACAAACTCAGTTTCTCAGCAGACAAAATCATTTCCTCATCGGAAAAAATGGGTTTTTACATTTCATAATCTAATGATAAAGGTTTTGATATCTCATTAATGATCAAATACACACATTAGAATGACCCAAGCACACACCATGTTATGTTGAAATTCTGAATAAGAAAATCAATTGAGCTTTTTTTTTAATTTAAGGCCAAGATTTGTTTTAATGAATTTCACTCTATAGTTGATAAAACCTCTTTTAACCATCTTATCATTTCCATTTCACAGACACCAGAGTTCATTTTGTGAGAGGAAGTGCCCGACAGACAGGGGAACTGTGGGAGTGGCAGACTGTGGAGGAGCTGGCCCTACAGGAGAGGATCGCATCACAGGCGGCGGGGGCTGACGGCAAGTCAGGTCAAAGGTCAGGGTCAGATACATTATTATGATATAGTCAGCAATGTGAGTGGGTCAGATATTTTAAGTATTATTAGAGTGATAGATGCAAACATGAAAGAAGTTGATTTCATGTTCAGGAAATTTTACTTGAGGTTGCATTGTTGAATTATCTTTGATAATAAACTTTCTAGGTAAATTATTGCGTCAATTTTGTACAAGGATTGTTCACTCGAAAAGAGAAATTAAGATCCTATGTGTTTGATCTTTCGTTGTAGTTTTGGCGGCAGTGGTTTACGCCTGTGTTCTATCAACAAGATGGCGGACACCACAGACAATAAGGGACTCCGTCTGTCTTTCTCCACCGGAGTCACTGACCAGACCTCGCTCTGGGTGGAGTGTGAGGAGGCTCACCCGTTCTTTGTCAAAGATAAAGGTATGAACTCGTACACTGCCTTTCCAGAAATGGGGGAAAGGACAAGGAAATATTAATGTTCAATTAGGCATGAGTTACATGTCCTGGTGGGTATAACATACATGTTAACTCTACCGATTTACGCGAAAGTCTACCACTTTTTAGCTCTGTCTTCCGCCTACCGCTTTTATTAAAAAATCTACTGCTTTTCTTCAATTTACGTTCCTTGTTTTTATAGATAGCCATTTTGGAAGCCATTGTGGTCAAAAAATCTCGTCAAGTTTGAAATTTGCACGTGACTTTAAATCAGAGACACACAAACGCTTTATTAAGTCGCTTGAATGACAAGTTTTCAAGCATGTGTTTTACATTGAACGATGAAAAATTTCCTACTAGTTCTTACCAGGTCCAGTACAATCTCTTTATTTAGCTATATAGCTTATATGTTAAATTTTGGCAACCTAACCTATTTTACTGAACAAAGGCAATTGTTAAAGTCTCTGCACTCAAATATTTCTTCCTAAAAAAAAATACCTTACAAGTAATCAATATAATGGTAAATGCATGCAAATATTTTTATTGCTTGTGTTGATATTACTAAATTTCAAAAAAGTTTTTTATATTTTAGTTGATATCGTTAGTTACTTATCAGATACCTTTACTACATATGTAGTACATGTACATATAAATCTGTGAAATATAATCGAAAAACGCGCTGCTACCGCTTTTCGGTTCAAAATCTACCTATTTTTCATCACTGAAAGTTAACATGTATGGGTATAATTTTTGGATAGATGATTCTCTTGGACTACAGAATTATTTGTGGCTCACTGGGAACATACCGTTAAATTTGTTGATAATGAATGTATACAAAAATATCCAAGAGGGATTCTGTTGCTGTTAAATCTTTTTATTTTGAGGCAACAACGAACAAACATCTCATAGACTTGAACAAGTTTTCTTTAACTTTGAATGGACATGAGTGTTCTTTAATCAGTGAGTCCATGTGTAACTCCCTGTGACTGTACATAGTTATAATCCTTGTATCCTCATGTCTTTTTATAACAGGACTATAATGCTTGTATCATTGTGTTGCTTTCTGTCTTTAAACATGTTTTAAAATGATTGTTCTGTCATCCTTGCATACCCATTGGTTGTTACAGGTTGGTCGTCCATTAACCCGACCTTGACCTATGATAGATACGGCATTCCTTGTAACGTCCTTAGTGAGGGTGACCTGTGTCTCCCTCCAGATCATCCGGACGCCAATCCGACAGACGACGTGTTCCACACCATTCAAGGGTATAGTGTATAAATATATGGTATTCTTTTAGTTTACTGAATATTTCAACAACAGCAAGTTTGTTGTCTCCCAAGATAACAACTATTTCTCAAGACAGAGAGGAGCACAATGGGGTCATATTACATGCTGCTGTCAGAATAATCAGTGATTAGATCTGTTATTATACCAAATAAAAAATTGTATGTCAGTGATGAATAGTATGTTGTTGGCAAGCAAGTTCTTGTTATCAGACTTTGAAATAAGTGAAACAATCTTGACAACTTCAGAAAAGTTTTAAAATTTAATGGGAGGGAGAGTGAATGCTGTTATTGAATAGTTTATGTGACAGTGTAAAATAATGTGTACAGTTGTTTAAGTTTGTCTGTGGGTTTTCTTTCAGATTTGAATTGACTCCACAAGATCATTCCGCAGTGTTTGCTTTAAGCAGTATGGCCAAGGTAATTTACCTTCTCTCTGTGGGAACAACAAAACAGATAAATTGTCATTAATATAATTATTTGTCATTAATAAGATTATTTATAACCATCGACTCTCTGCTATGATCTTGTATAACCACATGAATATTAAATGTACTGTATGTTCCTAATTAAACGTGAGGAATTATATCTGTGTAAAATCACAAGAAGCACATCTCGCGAATTTAAAATCTCGCTTTTATTTTTTAAACAGATTTAACTACCTGATCAAAACTATGAGAAAAATTTGGCGTTCGATATTTTATATTCTTGCGATTTGATGTAAAACAGATGAATTGTACAATCTTATGCACCCTTGGATGCATTTATGTTTTTTAGCACATCTTGGTTTTAAGTATGTTTGAGATTATAAATTTAACTGATGTAGACTTATAAATGGATAATGTACACTTTTCTAGATGTACACTTGTTTTGATGTACTTTTATATGGATGTACACTTAAAAAGATGTACACTTTATGTATCAATCAATAATTTTAGCAAAAACGTGATTCCGACTCCACTTCTAGTCCCCATTCTGGATCTGGGTCACCAACCAAAAAGAGGCAGCTCAAAGAAGAGGAGGGGAAGAAGCCCAAACGACCAATGAATGCATTCCTTCTGTTTGCTCAACGGCACCGGGTTACTCTGACTCAGGACCACCCGGGGAAAGATAATAGGTATCACAGTTTGATTCAGTCATCAATGGGGTTGCTTCTTTGTAATTTTTCAGACAGGTTTCCATTTTCCCATCAAAAACATTTTTTGGGGGGAGGGGGGGGGGTCATTTTCTGTAGTTTGCAAGCATTGACTTGTGATCAGATGAGAATGTTTACTTTCAACAAAGTTAACATAAAATCGTGCAATGTGTACTTGCTGTTGACTGGCAGAGTTATTGCCCTTAGACTGTAAGCCCATGTGTTTGGTTTGCAGTTTTCTGGAAACTATGCCATTTAAGTTATTGAATATTTGTGGAGTAAGGTTTCCTATTCACTTGCATTCGTTTTTGACAGTGTGTCACAACAAAGAGTATTGGTGTCATGATACCCGTAATAATATCATACATGTTAACTCTACCGCTTTATGCGGAAGTCTACCGCTTTTATTAGAAAATCTGCTCTTCTTCAAAATATGTTCGTTGTTTTGATAGATATCCATTTGGGAAGTCATTGTGGTCCAAAAATCTTGTCAGTTTTAAAATAAGCGTGTGACTTGAATTGGGGGCATACAAACGTTTTTTAAGTCGGGTGAATGATAAGTTTTCAATCATGTATTTTATATTGAACGATGAAAGAAGCCACTTCCAGTGATTACATTAATTACAATACATGTTGATATTATAACCAAGGAAGTAGAAGCTTTGTTAATCCACAGATGGCTTTAACGATGACTGAATATATCTTTTGACCATAACAGTAAACTTGAGTAGCATTTTATTGCAACACTGCATGATTTGTGATAGCATGTAAACATCTTTATTGATATTGAAAAATAATATACAACTAAAAACTAGGTTCTTTAACAAGAACCTATATTTGTTAAATTTTGACAACTCAACCTATTTTTACTGAACAATGGCAATTGTTGAAATCTCTGCACACAAAGATTTTTTTCTTCAAAAAAAAGAAAAAAAAAAGTAGCTTAATCAATTTGATGGTTAATACAAGCAAACTTTTTTGGCATGTGTTGATATTGCTAATTTTTTAAAGTCTTTTATATTTTAGTTGATATCCTTAAAGGGACTTGGACACGATTTGAGCTCAATTTTTCCAAAATTTATTTTTTCATTTTTAATGTCTAGAATGGTCAATATGGATGTTTTAAATGCTCTGTCAAAATTTGAAAGTAAAATATCGAGTTACAAGCGAGTTACAGTGGTTAAAATTCTTTGTTTTTTAAACAAAGCTTGAGACCTGTTATTGTTTACATATGTCTTGAATTGGTAAAAGTTTCAATCTAATGTTGCATTTTGTTGTTGATAAACTTATTCATGAACACATTTAATAAGTTTATCTGTTTCCACAATAAATTTTTCAAAGAAATGGTAATTTCTTTACTTTACATTATTTGTAAACAAATATAAGACTCGAGCTTTGTTTACATAACAACAACTTCTTTCCTCTGTATCTCGCTTGTACAGTACCCGCAACGTTATTTTTTACAAGATAAACGATAGGATAGGAATCACACACGATAGGATAGGATTAACGCACGAAAGAACAGTATACACGCACGATACGATAGCATTAACGCACGATAGAACAGTATACACGCACGATACGATAGGATTGATACACGATACGATAGGATAGGATTGTAAAAAATAACGTTGCGGGTACTGTAACACAACTTCTAACATTCAAATTTTGGTAAATCATTCAAAATACACTAGTAAACTATTTAATACATAAAACTCAAAAATAAAATTTTCATCTGAAATCGTGTCCAGGTCCCTTTAATTACTAATCAGAAATCCTATCTACATATAGTATATAAAAATATGTTCTTTAAAATATTATCTCTTTTAGGTTCTAAATTAATAATCTACCTTTTTTTCACTGCTGGAGTATAACATTTATAATAATACAAATGTATCATAATATGTGGGGACTAAAGAGTTCAGTTAGATAATTCCATAGGAAATCAAAAGTGTGATATGCCTAAGACCATGGACTTCAATTACATTGTTAATTTTTCAGGAAGTCATGACTATGAACTTCTGGATTTGTACATTACAGGGCCATCAGTGTCATCCTAGGAGAAATGTGGAAAAACATGAAGGAGGAAGAAAAGTTAAAGTACGAGGAAGAAGCCCGAGTTTTGGCCGAGAAGCAGAAACAAAAGCACCCCAACTGCTGGAAGAGGAAGAAGTAGTCACCGCCATCTTCTTTATGTAAGTAGGTCAATATGTCAGGTAGAACCTTGACCCACTTTGTTAATTAGGTTGATCTGTGCCTTTGACAACAAAGGGTATGTTATGTGGGTGCTAATTTTGGCAGTTAAAACCATATCCCTTAATCTGCCAAAATTTAATCTTAAAATACATTGTATGCGTGTATATTTACAGCTAATGAGTATCTCCTGTATCATTTCTTTAAAAAATCCTATTATGTTCATAATGCAACTGACAATGCCTCATTATGTAGATTAATTTGTCACCTGTTTAAAGCAAATAGTCTGTGTATGAACTATATAGAAAACAAGAAAAAGGTGGTTGTCAGCTCCAGATTTTTCCATTTCCCCCAAAATACTGGATAGGATTCCAATTTCGTGGTGGTGGGCGAGGGGGGGGGGGGGGGGTGAGGTATCCATGCCCCAAGTGTCTATTGATCAAACAAGGGAAATATATACATCTTTTATATTTTTTTTCAGATGGCTCTTTCTGATCTCAATCACGCCCGTGACACACACTGCCAAATCACCGTGCTCTACAGTTTATTTATTCCATTTTGTACCAGTTATACATGTAACTTTTGTTTTTAATTTTTTTTTTAATTTTATTTTTCAATGTTCAATCCAAAGGTTATCTACCTTTAAAGATAGATTTATGTATATCGTTTATATTGACAGTGCTAAGAGAATCTGTGCCATTATACAGTCAGGGCAGGTCTTTATTTTGTGGATCTACATCTCTTTAAAAACAGTTGAACGTCATGTAAAGAGTAGTCGTAAGTGAGTTTATTTTTTTGCTATTTTGTGGGATACTGGGGTTACGGTACATATTTTTATCTACCGTACATCCTGTTATTTTGGCGATGATCTAATTTTCCCTTTTTCACGATCTCTTTTAAGATCGCAAATTATTGAATACGAAGACATTGTATCCTGTATCATTTTCTATAGGAAACTTTTTAAATCGCAAAAATGACTGACGCAAATTAAAATGCTACACTTTTTCGCAAATTTTGTGACACAAGAAAAAACAAAATGGATATAGGGTATCTTTGATTTTTGGATATAATTTGTGGCCATTTTTGGGGAGGGGGAGGAGGGCTGTTGTAGAACCAGCACTCGGTCCTTTTCTAGCATTTTAAGGTCTCCATCAAACCAGGCTTATTATTTTGTATGAAGCCTGTTTATGATAAAATGAGATCTCATTGACTGCTGCATTGTCAAACAGAGCTGTAGTCCATGATATACTAGACACAGGAACCTATTCTTCTCTCAAAAGCTGAATGACCCAAGGAAATTTTTGTGCGAATTAAGAAATAAGACTACGATAATCTCTTGCTAGTACATGTATTATTAAAAAAGATTAAATGCAATAACTGCCACGTGTAGTTTCAGTAGGAGTGACACAGAAAGATGATAAATCCAGAAGTTCCATTACCATTTCTGTGTGATTTTAACTACTAGTAAACACCTAAAACTACGTAGCATTTTGAGTCTATGAAACTTTTTTTTTAAAAGTTTATTCAAGCCATTAAGTGAGAACATTCCAGCTTTTGCTGTAGATTTTTTAGACATAGTTCCAGCCATCTTTATGTTTTACAACTAAAAAAGGCAGCTTCATCATTGTCACCTAGTGGATCATTTGTGTATACTCAATTATAGGTCGCAGGTATTTCAAGAGGATTCGATGGTCTTGGCCATTTTTATACTATTTTCATAAAGTTGAAAAAGAGCCCTGTATAAAGATATAGGAAAGTGATCAAATTTTAAAGCTAGAATATTTGGGTTTTATATGGTCCCCTGTACTTCCTGTAGTGGAGTCGTGTAGATCGTGAAACTTTGAGTAGCAAACATGGACTATTCAAATTATTATTGTGTCTTCATGAGAAACTGTTGGAAATGTTTTATTTCAATGTCATATGAAGTTATGTTCATTTCAACCTTTAATATGTGTTCTCTTTTCAATAAAATTCTTGGGCAGCACAAATGGCTATGAATGGTTACCACTAAGTGGTACAATGGTTACAATACCACTATATGGTACAATGGTACAATGATTGCTTCTCTCTTTGTTACGTAGTAAGAATTGGCAAGAAACATCACTTTTCACTTGTTCAAACTAATTAATATAGGTCTGAATTTTTTTCAAGACATATGTTGACATGGGTGAAAGGAACTTCCAATAGGGGAATAAAACCATTAATTAAATAGATATTTACTTCCAGACTGGGGTCCATTTAAACATATTGGACCAAAAACACCCAAAATTTAAATGTAGATAAAATAATCACTTGGACATACAGATAAACATTATCCAACACTCGGCTAAGACTAAGAACTCACCCAGGTATACAAGGAAGAGTCCCAAAGTCTATCTCATCAAGTGATCAATGTAAAAGCTCATTTAGAGAAAGAGGACATTCCATTGATTTTTTTTATATATATATATATATTTATTGATATTTAAGCTAGGCGATGTAGAACAATAACTTGTTTGTATTTTTTTTAATTTTCTTTGAAAAATTTTATGGCCGGTTTTTATTTTTGTACCTGTATAATTACCGGTATTTAAATTAAATTCCATTATCCGCTAGGGATGTAAAAACTTAGAAGCTGGTATTTATTATGTTTTCATATTTTATCCTAGTTACTTGCCTAGAGCTTGGTTCTCTAGAATTTAATCATCAAATTTAATACAGTGCTCAAAGTGAAAGCAAAATAATGTTAAGAATAACAACTTGGTGTAGTCAAATTAACTATACAGATGATTTTTTTTGTGTATATTTTGAAACTTTTATGTATTGTTTTTTCTGTGCAATATCAAAAGAAAATATGAATTTATTATAACTATGCAATTTTGTGAATTTATTCCAAATATTGACTGCCATGTTTTATCAATTGACATATCATCTAAGCTAGCCAAGGGAGGCAATCTTTCTCTGAGAGAGTTGTCTCCCTTGGTCAGTGGTGGTGGAAAAATATTAACTGAGACTTGTTTTTTAGTGGCCCTTTAGACTTTTTTTTATCATGTATGCAGTCTTATAAATGCTAAAGAACTTGTGATTTTTATCAAACAATGTCAACAAGTGAAATGTTAAAATACAGAACTCCATAATAGCCATTGTCCCCCATTTCAATGTTTTTTGTATGTTGGTTGTTAGATTTACATGCTATGAAGGTTGTTCACGAGAGTGAGAATTGTAGAATTTTGTTATGTTTAATGTATATATATATATATATATTATATTATCTAGTCTTGCTTTTCAGTGCTATGGAATTGCTTATCTCTTGCAAGAGTTTTTGATTGCCTACATTTAATTAAAAGGCCCTCAAGTGAGAGGGTAGGGGATTGCTCAGTTTTGTGTAAATTAAATGATACATGTAATAAGTGAAGGATGCTTTGGTATATTACTTTAATAGATTTTTTTTTTTTAATGAAGATTAGGCATGCCACACTGAGAGATATGAATGGTAATGAATAAATTTATACTTACAAAACATTAGGATGCCTGCTAACTATAGATTTCTAATTAAACGCGAGGAATTAATTTCCGCGTAAAATTGCGAGAAGCAACCCTCGCAGATTTTGAAATCTCGCTTTTATTTTTAAGACAGTTTTGAAATATAAGAAATTATAACAAAAATGTGGTGATCGCGATTTTATATTTTATATTTACGCGATTTGATACAAAACAGCTGAATCGTGGAATTAAGTACTAGCGTAAAATAAGGAATTTACAGTAATTAATTCCTGACGCCAATGTCTGAATGCCTGCCTAGTAGGACATCAATTGCAACTACATGTAGCATGTCTCTTTCGATTATCTTTTGTTCTCTATATAACCCCTTTAATACCCCTGTCAATAAAAATCGGAGATTAAAACATACATATTTGTTAACTGTATCTTGACAAGTTTTGGTTTTATATATTTTGTAAATGGAGCATTTTTTAATTTCTTTTGAATGGAGATATGAATGTTTTGCTTGTTGCTGTGTGCAATGTTTTTTAGAATATTTTTTTTTTATATTTGCAACCTTCTATATTTTCAGGTACTGTCAAAATGAAAATTGTGAGCAGGAAAATGTTTCCAAAATATTTTTTTTTCATTTCTTGAAATGCATAGAACTGTCTTAATTCAATTATTTTATGAGTTCTTTAAATATATTTATTACCCGGTATTGCAGATTGTGTTACAGTTGGTAACTGTTTGTAATTTTTTATTATTCAATGACTATAACAAATATAGGAGAGAATGTTCTTTTCTAGAAATGACCGTGAATATAGTGTAAATTTACGGGGGGGGGGGGGGGGTCGGATATAGTTATTCATCATTTTCATTCATTAATGTCATGCCTCCAACTTCGGTATAAGCATATTGAATTTTCCTGAGTTAGCAAAGAAAGTAATAAAGCAGGTATCTTTATTGTCAAACTGTTTATTTTTGTATTTTCCATTCAATGAAGAAGACTGAAGTTAATTACTAGGTTTTGATATCAACTTGAAAGTTATATAAGTTTTGTTATTTCCTTTGATTTGACTAATTCACTTTAGATGATCTCTCTCTCTCTCTCTCTCTCTCTCTCTCTCTCTCTCTCTCTCTGAGTTATCCTTCTTTGGACAATCACATAGGTAATGCATATATTTATCATTCACAGATTTAACGGTACGTGTATTGACCATAAAGGTACATGTACGTAACATGCGCGGATCCATATTTTTTTCCAGGGGGGTCCGAGGCATATTTGGTTTTTGCGGGGGGGGGACCCACCCGACCCCAACTCCCCTCTAGATCCGTGCATGGGTAACACTTGAAAGATGTATCACATCAATTTGTTTAATACTTTTCTGGCGCTAAACTTAATCGCGTCAGATGTAGATAACTTTTAACAAGATTAATGTTCAATATAATTACATGTATAGAGAATGGTCCATGAGATTGGATTCAAATGGGAGTTCATGTATGGGATATTAATGAAGTCATTGGTATTTGCCGTCACAAAGCGATTCTTATAATTAACGAACGAAGAAGTCCATCAGTTGATTAATGGAATGATTGATTTTACTCATTTCCGGTTCAGCGCTGCGAAGGTTTCACTTCCAGTCTTGAGTTTGGCGGGAGGGGTGGATTGATTTAGCTCTGTCCGTGCGAACGGATTTGATACATGAAGACTAAAAAGTAATATAGAATACAAATTAAAAATTATTTAATACAAATGAAATTTACATAATACAAATGGAAAATTTTAGAATACAATTAGAAAATTATACGATACAAATGAAAAATTGTACAATACAAATTAAATTTATGCAATGCAAATGTAAAATTAAAGAATCCAAATAAGAAAATATACAATACAATTGAAAAATTGTACAATACAAATGGTAAATTATACAATACAAATAGAAAATTATACAATACAAATGAATATACAATACAAATGGAAAAGATCGAATATTGCAACGTTTGACATGCCATAATTAAGGTTTCATAGAATTATTGTGTTCCTGACGCATGCCGGCACCCTACGTTAAAAATATTTTTTATTTTAAGATTTTCACTGTACTTTAATACTTGTTATTACAGGCATTAAGTATTGGGAATAATCTCATTATAAAAAGAATTATTTTAAACATAACTACTGTATTATAAACGTGTAGTACTTGGAATAATCTTATTATAGAAAGAAATATTTCTAACGTCAATCGCCCCTGGTAACTGATTAGTTAACTTTATCGATGTATTCTTTACTATTAATTTTATTGTCAGTCATAGAGAGCCGCGATGTACAGGTTCCATTGATAAAAGCGTGCTTGTTCCTTTGTACAGGTGACATATACCTTTTACAGGTAGACACTTACCTGACATTCCTGATTGACAGTCAATCGGGCTCATGTCACTAGCGACCTTTCCCACTGTATAATCATCGGATACCATGAAACGGTGCCTTTGTTCAAATTTCTGCTCGGTCATGGAATATGGTTCAGCCAAGTTAAACATTTTTTATTTATTGCATCACACCTTCTCCTTGTTAAACAACGATTTTCTAAATTCATTTTTTTTTTAAACTTTCATACCTATTTATCTTTGATTTATGATGATTGACTCTGATAGATCCACGCTTAATTTATCTCTTAAATTTACGATTCATGACGATGTTTGAAATCCGTCAATAAATAAAGAATCCCGTGGTACGAGTACATAGTCATCTTTATTTCATTGGTACGAAATTGAATATCCATAAATCATCAATAATTGACAATTACAGTAATACTTGACTTTGGTGGAAAAGGAATTCTCCGTCAGAATTAGATAGACACTAGAAATAGGTGATTGGAAAATATTTCAACAGCATATCCCTACGTTGGCGTGTTATTAAAAGCATCCATGATCCATTCGAAGTGTATGAATAAACATTGTCGAAGTTGTAAATAATCCATATAGTCTTCTTATATGATTTCTTCCATACACACACAGAGAGAGAGAGAGAGAGAGAGAGAGAGAGAGAGAGAGAGAGAATCTTGTCACACAATAGCCGCTGCAATGATAATATACACAATCATGTACTAGAAAATATGTTCAATTCATTTATTACACTCAAACCGTCAACGTGACGCCGGTACATGAGGTACATATATATAAATGATTACAATTGTAGATATAGAGTCAGGGGTACATGTACAGTACAAATTAGAGGAAAATGAGAAAAAAAGTACAAATGTTCAAGGAGGACAGACTGATTCAAAAATAATGTACAGTGTACTAATTTCGTGAACAAGTAATGGAGTGAAATATGATAATCATTGTTTATCTAGTAATTATTGTCGAACGGAAATAACAATTGGTGTTATTCAAGATAATAAATTTGTTGTACAGGTAGGTAAATAACACCAATTATCACCCGGCGTGTGCCGTTAGTTCATCTTAGACTAATCAATATTTAAATGTCAGGAGGGAAAACAATTTCTTCCTCTGGAGACAGGGCCACTAAAAAGCTCAAGTCTTTGCTATTCAGGTGAATCATTTTAATGACTGTAAGAAGAAATCGATGGAAAAAATAAATAAATGATAAAATTGCGACCTTCGCCGCCAAAGGTGACCCGCCTACGAGTTCGAGGTTTTCCGGAAAGTACAGAGCCGCTCAAAAATACCATGTAGTTTAGCCATTCAGTTAACTATTATTTTTTTCTCCATAAAATTCCTTCAATGTATGTGTATAAAGTCAGATTCATTCTGATAATCAGCAAGGTCAATCTTTTTTCAATCTTATAAGTTTATCCCATTGTGCAATAATACTGTAAAAGAGGAAGAGGCAGTTATTATTTCGTTCAAATTCGTAAACAACTAATACTGAGAATTTCAAATAAATCACTGCAATGAGCTTAGCCATTTCACTTCCTCTTCCGGTTCTAGCGTTCTAGACTTTATGCACATGAATTTTCAAGGTCATATCAATAGGCCAAAGTCAATTATTATGACATCATCTACGATTTTTATTCATTTTCACATCTGTAGAATATTTAAAAACCTTACCTAATCTAAAACTAACAGCCTAATTTTCATTTTCTTAACAACAGATCAAGACTATTATGAATGTATATATATATATATATATATATATATATATATATATATATATATATATATATATATATATATATATATATATACACATATATACATTTTATCTAAATTTGAACCATAAAATTTTTTTTTTGCACTACCTTAAAAAAGATATTAAAATTGTAGACAGATTTGCGCATTTAATAAAAGATTTGTAGAACCTAGTGTTTATAGAACCGACAATATTGTAAAGCTGTAAATTTTGAATTCAACGAGTGGCAGTAATACAAAAAAATTATAACACGACAATATATATCGAAAATATACAACTCAGTGTTTAAAACCATTGATTTTGTCGGCATAATTTTAGGAAAAAAACTGTACATGCAGGTAAATTTGATACGTTTATCTGCTGTCAAACAAGGATCTGAATGAGCAAGAGTAAAACAAACATTAACCTAACCCAGACGTCTGGTGATCAGAAACTGTGGCGGGGGACAGAATCAGGATAGCAACGAGGATATCTATATATAGACTCTCTCTCTCTCTCTCTCTCTCTCTCTCTCTCTCTCTCTCTCTCTTAGATAGTCATGGGTGTCATTAAACTAACTATACGTACGTTTATTGTGTACAATATATTTAATCAATAGTGGTGATTATTTTTACGGTGTGATATCATCTTTCACTGTTTTTGGATTATATACAGTAGTCAACGGATAGTACAGTTTATCAATGTCATAACCCCGACATAATGTACATCATTTCTACGTATCAATTCATGTCTATGTACAATCCAGACAAACAAAATGAACGGAACGTAAATTTAAAAATTATAACTTTTTTCAGCTGGTGTATTTTCTCAATGTTCATAGAACAGAATCCAATCCAAGATAATTATAGCTCTCTGCCTTTACATGTAATTGCAGTATAAACATCAGGGGGCCTGCTAGTGTTTTGTAATACAGCTTCTCCACTCGAGCGCCCTGTGTCTCTCCCTACACCTGTGTGTTTCGTCAGTGATTGACGAGAAAAAGTTTTGCCCTGTGACACGTTCCTTCTTCTGTGTCAGGGAACGTCTCAAGACTCGACATTTGTCGCCACTTTTATAGATCCGTTTCAATAAAAATTTACTTTGACAAAAACGTTAGTTTTGAGAAACTTTCTCAAAACTAACGTTCTTGTCATGGTAAATTTTGAGGCTGAATTGATGTTTCGTGAAAACTTGATAAGATGTTAATAAGTCTTACAATATTTAATCGATCTAACGCTATGAAGATGGAATGCAAAAAAAAAAAAAAAAAAAAAAAAAAATTAAAGTTAGCTGTAAGTAATTTTTTATGTTAAAACAAAAAATTATATTGATTTTTTTATAGAGGTAGAGAGAGGAGTGGGGCGGGGGGTCTTTTTAATACTGTAATTTATCACTTTTTCTGAGGAAGAACATGGGAAATGATGCTATGAAATATCATCACTATCCCTTTAAAAGTATTCATATAAAAAAGTTTGAGAACAACCCAATTGAAACAAATGGCTCATTGCCAACAAAGTTGTTAAATATTCAAGAGAATGAAAAGCTGTGTGAACTGAACTTTTCACGTGTGTATTATGCCAATTTCTGTGATTACATAACAAGTATCGATGTAATTCAAGAACTTGGAAATTAATGAATTCTCACAATATAATTTTTTTTTGATAAACACAGAGAGAGAGAGAGAGAGTGGGGGAGGGAGAGATAGAGAGAGGAGAGAGAGAAGAGAGAGATTGAGAGAGGGAGAGGAGAAAGAGAGGGAGAGAGAGAAGAGAGAGAATAGGTTGGTTTGTAGGTTATTTAGTTAACTTATTAGTTTTTTTCATTTTTTAGGAGTAAAGTTTAATAGGGACCACGAACAACTCAATTAAAATACATGTAATTGAAACTTTAAAAATCATCTGATTTAAATCTGAGAAAGATTTATATACAGATTGCAACTCATTGATCTGATGGAGGTGGGGGGGGGGGGGGGGGCTTATGACCTTGAATGTACTTGAAAGTTATCAATGGGTGGCCTCTGAATGGTCTCTCTGGATGCCTATGTCGGTCATCTACACTTCCACATAACCGGGTTCTGCGCCATCAGAGGAGATCGATATTGTCCCATTAAAGGCGAACCGTATTCTTTGTTGTATTTAGTTAGCTGTATTCTATAATCGGTGGGGATTATACAAGGATTATAGAACAGTGTTCTGGTAGTCATCAGCGGCAGCCCTTAAGTTGTTAAACGTGCATTTTCTCAATCCACGCGTGATGAAATCCTTCCGGTCCGACTACAGCCTACAGATAGGACATGTTTACACGTCACGCAGGACGATGAAGCTTAGAACCATTTAAACAAGAGCTTGGACTTTGGGTAGTTGGCGTGTCAAACAGCAATGTGGCGTAGGCTTGTCTATTTCATTGCTGGACACTCAGCCATGGCTCTTTGAAAGCAACAAGATTTGTCTGGCTTTTGAGCAAAGACTACGCAATCTATTCATATTTCCCTTGAAACCAGCGTCATTTTTTACTTGTTTCGATGCAAGAAAAAGATAGTTACATCCTACCGAAAGTTCAAGGTTAAAATGGTCTACCACAAATCGAGACCGTGGCTTTTTTGATAAATCTTATACTGTATTATAATATTATACATAAAAATTATATGTATATATAAATCGGTATAAATCGGTGCTAATGAACAATATTAAAAAGAATTCTCTAGATCTTCCATTTATTTATGAGTTGTTGAGTTTTGTCTCTTCGAGAACTGTTAGGGGAGAGGATAAACAAATGCGACCATGCAAGTGTCGAAACGCGTGTCCTTGTTAGTGGATGGAAACGTCAACCAGGACCCTTCGCCAGCGAAAGATCTTGGGTGTCAGTATAAGACGCACATTACGTGAATTTTCTCAATTTAAAGATGGAAGAGAGCTCGCTCTTCCCACACCAGCTGATACAGCCCCCATACCAATCAAAAAGAGGCGAAACCGACGTGATGAACCAGAAATTTCCATTTTCCAGTAAAAAAAAATGTATAGTGTTGAAACAGTTGTATACTAATAATTGTGATCCCTAGACATGTTTGTGTAAAACAAATCCTTTATCGGACACATATAAACTTCAAACCGGGCGGGGTTAAGGGATTCCCATTTTTCAACTTTTATTGGACATTTTTAACATAAGT
This sequence comes from Magallana ariakensis, assembly GCA_020458035.1. Lineage (NCBI taxonomy): Eukaryota > Metazoa > Mollusca > Bivalvia > Ostreida > Ostreidae > Magallana > Magallana ariakensis. The sequence continues at coordinate 73,545,252 of CM035813.1, forward strand.
TAGCCTGAAAGCAAGTTTCTGTGACTCAGTGTGTAAAAATGTATAAACTAGGATATCTTATTAAGGAGTTTATTTTTATTGTAAAAATCGTGCTGAATGAAGGCCTGTGTTTTCCCAATGTAATTTTTAAGCTTTAGTACGACAATTATGTGTAGGGTGTACCGTATTCAACATTGATTGTTTAAGAACCCATTTCCCCCTCAAACTCATCAATGCAATGGTAAATTGTAACTCGCAACGTGTGATAAAGAAACGTCTATATATGTGATACTTTAATATACCTCAGAAATATACATGTATTTATAAATGGTAAGGTAAACACGTGTTGTTGTTTATTTCCGGTGTTTGAGAGTTATTTATAGTAAACGATTTCGATTGGATTATTGATGAGTATACGGGATTAAGTGTACTGGTGCGGAACGGGTAGTTTACCTGTGTCCAGGTATTAGGGAATTAAAGTCATTTGAGGTTTCGCTGCTTTACGTGCAACAGCCCCCTCTCCCCTCCCTTTACATTCACTGTATACATGTATCTAATGTTTAATTTTTTATATTGTAGAATGTTGATTATGAAACCAGAAGATAGTAAAATTTAATGTACATGTTGTAAAAATTGAAGTCTGTTGCACAGATGCAGGCGAACCAGTTCCTATTTAAGTGTTTGAGTTTTAATTTATAAATGATTTATGTTCGTTTGAACTGCATGGTGAATAAGAACATAAGTCTCTCTCTCTCTCTCTCTCTCTCTCTCTCTTTCTCTCTCTCTCTCTCCAATTGTTATATAGTAAAATAACAAGCACAACATTGTATGAATATGTAAGATTTTATTTCATCTACACAAACAAACCTTATGTTCACACACTTCAAAATGCTTCAGTTCGCCGGGAGTGTTCGATGAGTGAACTTTATTTATAAACCAACGACTGTCTCACAGCCACAATTGGAAGTACTTGAGAGACTTCTTAGTGTATTGTTTCACAACAATCATTTATTTCCTTGTTTAGGACAGAAAGCAATTTGCAAGGCCGCCAAAATCACTCAAAAACGAAGTTCATTATGAGTCGAGTTCAACACTTATAACATTAACCGTCTCTTTTCCCATGCCAATCAACCGGAAGTGAGCAATTCTTCTTCATAATATCGCTGTGTTGTGATAGGAAGCAGGGATGGAGCGCGGGATATCCGCCATATTGAGTGAATGATTCGAAGGAAATGTTTCAGACGTGAAATCAATTATGAGATGTCTGCTGTCTTCCCGGGTCGACTTCAAAATCTTTCACACTTTTAATTGTTTATAAATTGAATAGTTAATTTACAAGGGAAGTGAAGACGGCAAATTATATGTAATAAGCAATGCTACTATTAAGTATCTATAAATTCAAACAATTTTCAATCTTTCTAACGAAAAGAATGGTTGGAGATCATAAACGTTCATTCATCAATAACGTGCAATTTTCTGTAAATCACTTCGAGATCTAAGAACACTTTCTGCACCTAGGGGCATTGTGCTGGAATGATGCTGTTCTAAGTGTGTTTGTTTTGCTCTTAATAGGAATATATCTAATAATAGCAAGTACTAGAAGAAAATAAGTCTTAATAGCTTTTGTAGTGAAGAATTACTTGTTACAAAAATAGACGTCATCGTATTGTTGAGATATTTCTGGTTCTTTTCGTTTTCTATAGACAGACAATCACACAATAGGTTCACCGATATCTTGAAAACTTTTCTGTAAATTTGTGTCTTGCTTTTTCAATGATTATAGACGGACACGCACCCTACCAGGGCAGCCGAAGTTTTGTAAATCACAAGAAAAATGCTGACTGAAGAGAGTCCATCCGTATGTCCCTTATATATAAACAAGGTTCCGTCATATAAACGGGCGCCACAAATGGTCGCCACTGTTCAGTGCATACAACTGTTATGTTGTAAATTTTGAACTTTTGAAAAAAATTACAACATGTAAGTTAAGTATTTTTACTGTCACACGCACCCGGTAAATTAAAAATTTACAACGCGACACAACCATATATATTATGTGCACTTTTGAGAAATGGACAGCAATGGTCCTCTTAAACGTCTCTTCGAAAACCATTTTAAGTATAGAAACCCTGGTGACGGTCTTTACTTCAAACGATATTTAGACTGGAATATACCTTTCACGAACACCACGTCGCTAATGTTGAGCTATTATAAGCACGACATAGTATTTCACAGAGTTCTAACCACTCCAAGTATATAAACGCTATAGCTCCTTTAAACATACATTACCCACGTGCTTCTGTGTTGCCTTTGATCTTAAAGAGTTTTTCATGAAGAGTGTATACAAAAAAACTTAATGCGAGAGAGAGAGAGAGAGAGAGAGAGAGAGAGAGAGAGAGAGAGAGAGAGAGAGAGAGATGAACCTCAGCTTCGATCAGGGAATATTGGCCTGTCATGGTTCATCGGTGTATGTTCATTCACATCATCACACTGCAATTATACAGAACCTACAGACAGCGGATTTACAAACCAATTCCGGAAGCACGCTGTTATCTAGTTATACACCGGAAATAGTTGGCAGATGGTAAAAGATGAAATATTTTCCAAACATTTATCGTCTCTGTTTACCTCGCGGTAGTAAACCTCCTTTGGTTTTTCCTTCCACAAAGTTTACGTAACGAGCCATTATAGTTAATAGAGAGGGTGTTAACCCCATGGAAACTAATGAATAAAGATAAGGATAAAGACAGAAGGATGAATGAATGAATAAAGATAAGGATAAAGACAGAAGGATGAATGAAGATAGAAGGGTGTAAATTTATCATTTACAAATAAAGATGTAAGGTATATATACATGTAAGATACCTTGAAAACGATAGATGGATAAAGATCAACAGATAGATAGATAGATAGATAGATAGATAGATAGATAGATAGATAGATAGATAGATAGATAGATAGATAGATAGATAGATATGTTAGACGTCTTTTGAGTCGAAGAAAAGTACACACGGGTTTTTGGTATGCCGCTGAATTTGAAATATTTCCGATATTTTAAAGACGTTTTACGTCATCAGTCCATATCTTTTAATATGAAGTCTGTATCAGCACTCCCCTAGTATAGATGGCTGTGTACAGTACATCTGACTGGCATTTAACCTATTTCATATTTTCAGTGCGCGATTGCACCTCATAAATGTTTTTCAAGGAATGTCGGACAGGATGTTCACAAATCTTTTTCTGCTGTTTTCCGGTTCCGGTTTGGATTCGATCCCTGCCTAACCTTGCCGTCCCTGTCGCTAGCGGCTTACCTTGTTCTGTAGCTATATGATGTGGTGACTTTCCTGTACTTGGCAGGAATTGTGTCAAACCTGGTTATACTTACATAAATTGACAGCAATTTTAACAGTGAAATCGCTAATTACTGGCAATCAATACAGATATCGGCCAAGGGGGCGGAAAATAGGCTATAGACACTCCTTATCTGTGAATGAGTTATGTTCAAGGATCAAGAATTAGTACGATAGATATAGGAGAACTCGCTATAATTGTGATTTGAAAACTTTTCTCACTTGAGAATCCTTCACTTTCGTCGCTTGATGACTTGCAATTAAAAACATGTCATAATTTTGTGGCATTTTTCTACATGTACTATTTTTAGATTATCGTTTACGGATCCAATACATACCTGTAAAGCATGTAACAAAAGGCCCGGGGATATGTTCAGAGTTTTATTTCCATTTCAATTTATAGAATTTTTAAATATATTCATCTATTTAATCAATTTATTCACACTAGTACTTTTAAAAGATATATAAATTTTCCACTATTTCAAGCTCTTCAGAGGTCAGCTCATAAATAGTTGGATTGTTTAATCAATTTGTAATTACTCGAAAAAATAAATCAAACTAGTGTCTATTTAAAAAATGATATATCATGTTCAATATTAAAACTTTGGAACGATATATGTAAATAACAGAAGTATATATAATAAAAGAAATTCGGTCCTATGGAATCTTTCCAAGTCAATACGCATTGTGTGCGATGTTTACCTTTGGTTATCAGTGTCCTCAAAAATACACCTTATGTAACAGCTATAGTCGAGCGTCAGCGCCCATAAACCAAGCCCTCACTTGAAGAGTGGCAACATGGCTTAGATGTGGAATGTAGTAGGAGGACTTATTCCGGAATTCCTTCGTCTGAACGTCAAAACCAGTAAATAACAAACAGCGCTTAATCCTGTCCCCCACGCCGGGAATCCGTCCGGTGTTCCTTCCGATTTTGTTGTGTTTTTGTTTTTGTTTTTTTGTTCAATGATTTGTGTTCTTGTAAACAGGTGACGTTCACGCACCTACCTTTGCGGTCGGTGATATAAGTATTTACAATTGCTTTGATGACATGTATCAATAAAATGAGACTCGGAAAAAACCCTGGTCTACAATCGAGTGACACACTTCTTCATTAACGTAAACAAGGCTCTTCTTCACCATAAACCAACGTCCTAAGAGTGGGGTCCATTTCTTACTTTGCCATTCTCTGATCGAAGTTGAGGATTTCTCTCTCTCTCTCTCTCTCTCTCTCTCTCTCTCTCTCTCTCTCTCTCTCTCTCTCTCAGGTACATTAGTAAAGTCCCTTAATTATATAAACAACACACTTTGATAGGCCGGGAGTATTTGATTCCTCTACGTTATAACATTTGACCGCGGAAGTTTAATGTCCACACCTAATAAATGTATATGGGAACCTTGTTTGAATCTTAAATTAAAAGATAAACAAATAATGTTTGAGGATTTCAAATCTTAGTTACATAGTTGTATATATTTCAATAGAATTAAAGACGAGTTCGTTAAAAAAGACTAACCAAATTAAGAACCCTTTTAATTTTTTTTAATGCTTTGAACACATCGAACATTTCTTTACGAACACCTCAATTGTTTCAATCTATGATTAAACTATAATCTTGATCCTTTTTTTTGTACACTCAAATTAGTTCTCGACAGCATCGCGAAATCGTGACCAAGAAATTACAGGAGAATTCGTGTAAGTTGTCTTCTTGTTTTTTCTAATTTGTTTTTATAAATTTTGATGATCCTTTTTATTAAAGTTGTGGTGAGAATGTAATTTGTCTGACACATACAAAATAACTCCCGGCAGTACAGGCAAGTGACCTTAACCTTGATTCTCAGGAACAAAAAGCTGATGGATTATCATATAATACTTTGTCTTTATCATGTAAAACTACAGACATATATGTTTCATTTTTATGCAAATTAAAACCCCGTTTTGTGTTTGTATTATAGACAGGATATGCACGGAGTAACACCGGTAGGATAAATAATTCGCATAAAGGGAAAATTAAGAACCCGTTGAACTGAAATATAATGAATGAAATATTAAAAACAGAATATAATCAAGCTATTTCCGTTATTTGTTTTCAAGTTCTTTATAATAAGAGTATTCTAAAGAAGATTTGTTTAAAAGAAGCAGCAAATGATTAGTAAGTATAGAACTAGATATTTCTGGCAGCATACATAACAATCAATAGCTGCAGAACTGTAGCTCCCACTGGTAGTTAGGGTTGACACACCGTGGAACTTCAGTTCCACCCATGCATGCAAAAAAAAAAAAAAAAAAAACTGTACATATTAATTGCGCACAAAATGTTGAGCACGTTATTTTTTTGTCTTATTAAACTAATTTAGGAAATAGTATGTAAATATTTTCATATCAAATAAATCCTGAGATATTTTACTACTGATTGACCAGTTTAATTGGCTCAAACATTTTAATAACCGACCTCGCAAAGTGAAGTATTTAATTTTACGTCGAGATCGAGAGTCGCCATTTTTGAACGTGTAAACAAACCCGATCATTTCACGTTACTGGGCTGGCGAGGATATTCAGAGGTAGCTGTCACGGGACAGTTGGGTTGACGGACCGTGGAGCAAACAAAAAACTATATAATTCTTGGGCACAAAAAATTGCGCACGGTTTTACACTTATTAAACTGATGTTCTCTCTCTCTCTCTCTCTCTCTCTCTCTCTCTCTCTCTCTCTCTCTCTATATATATATATATATATTATAAATTTTTTGGTAATAAAATTTTCACCGAATATATTCCAAAATCAGTTAAGTAAGTCCAACACCGCGCGCAACTTTTTTGTGCGCAATAAATATACAGTTTTTTGTATGGACTGAACTGTAGCTCCACGGTACGTCGACCCAAATTTCCCGTGGCGCTACAGTTCTGCAACTAATTCAGAGGCAAGTAAAGTAATAACATCTAAGGTAAAATGTGTCAGGAATTTTGAAGTTTTATAATTTCCACCGAATATTTTCCTAAATAAGTTAAATTAGTCCATATCTTGCACAACCTTTTGTCCGTTAACCCGCATTTCTTGTCGAGTTACAACTCTGCAGCTAAACAATCAGGAGCTATCGTGTGAAACACATCAATGCAGAAGGCATAGCGGTGTCCTAAAAATAGGTTTTCAACTTCTGGTGTAACCGTAACTTAATTATTTTCCCCATTTTAACCATTTTGCCCTCATACTCATCAATGCAATGTTGAATTGTAATTTAGGACCCTCTCTCTCTCTCTCTCTCTCTCTCTCTCTCTCTCTCTCTCTCTGAACATTGTTCTCCGCGAGTACAAAATATTTGGTCACGTGACAAAATTGGAATAATTATTTTATTCATCATGAACCCATGTAGAAGAACTCATTACTTTTGACAAGAACAGTGCGTTAATACAGGATGAGGGACGATGTATTACGAACAGATCTGACGTTTATTACGACAACAATTTCGGAGAATGTTATGTATTCCCACAGTGTGCTTCCACTTCTGAACAGCAATCTAAGAATACCCGATCCGTTAGGGTGAAAGATAAGTCGCTTAATTATGTCGTGTCTTAGTGAATCCAACAATCGCAACTTCTCGGGCCGGGCCTTTCCGGCAAGCTCGGATTTTCCGAGCTTGCCGGAAAGGCCGGAGAATTTGCGATTGGTCAATCCGACTGATCGTAACATGGTAAATGAACAAATATTTATAAAGGATAATAAAATGTAAAAATGTTAACCAACGTATATGGATGATAACTTTATTTCACGAGTAAATGTAACTGATTTCAAAGTAACCATAAATTGACGTTCGCAACGTGGACTTGGGTCTGATTATATGCTTTCTTTATGTTTATATTAACGACGATTTATTTCGCAATTTAGTGATATACTGATTGGCAACAATTGCAATAATGCATTGATATCGATAATGTTGAAAAGCTAATCGTGTAAATTGTAGAATAATGGTCTATAAGCTAAACGTCTGAAAACAAGACACAAAGAAGTGCTGCTTCGAGGTTGCTTGGGACCCCTAAATTTTCTCCTACGCGAATTAAAGTTATTCATAGTATATTTTCAAACGCAAATAAATATTGATTTACCATATCCGATTCGGTTTGAACTAAATCAACAACGGCCATTCTAACCGTCCTGTGAATTAGTATGCATGTATTCATATGCTGTATATGGGTTCAAAAATATTTTCTTTAACGTTTATAACAATTTTCCAACTTCATCTTACAAGGATGTTTATGACAGTTTACTATAAACCTTTGCATTTTCATTCATTAACATTAAACATGCACTAAAGGTGTTGAGAGAGAGAGAGAGAGAGAGAGAGAGAGAGAGAGAGAGAGAGAGATCTTTGTCTAGTTTGGTCGCATGTTACATGTACTTGCATACAAAGTTTTCACTTTTACAAACTCTTAAATAAAGAGTAACTTTTAAAACTCGTGATACTCACAGGGCAGATATACTTTGAAAATGAAGTGTAAGTATGATTACTTATCCTTTCTAAAACCAACTGTACTAATAAAAGTTCATAATCAAGAGAAACAAACAAGTTTTAATTAGTTTTGAGTTATACAATGATTATGTATCTTGTATACCATGGCAACGCAATCAACAACGGACGCGATTGGTTGCCTCAAAGAGCACTCTTTCAGGAAGTTAGTTCTCTCTCTATCATAACAAATGAAGCTTTGTTCTGAATATATCTACAGGAGTATTCCTGCTGACAGTTTTGACTGGTGGTTATCAAACACACCACGACACAGCTATCGAAATAGTCGCTACATTGATCAACCATTGTTTTAATTATTCATACTTTATGTAAATATAATCTCTGTCCTAGTCAATGGCAGAATTCAAATCAAAACTTTCTGAGATAAAAAAAAAGTACAAAAAATACATACATGAACAAAGCAATGTTGTTCGTGGTTTTTTATATTTGGCAAGAAAGGTTTTAAATCATTGATCACTTTTGCAAAGAAAATTAATGATGTGAGTAAAAACAAATTAGTTAACACTTAGTAATACGTGAATTAGTTAACACTTAGTAATACGTGAATTAGTTAACACTTAGTAATACGTGAATTAGTTAACACTTAGTAATACGTGAATTAGTTAACACTTAGTAATACGTGCATCCGACGGACTAAATATTCATCTAAATAAAACATTTCGATTTCACTTGAATGTGGTCTGTAAAAACCAGTCATGCTTTTTTGCTTACGATAGCAAAGAATGAAAGTTTCTTTATTTAATGTATTTTGTGTAAGAAGATACGATAGGATGCACTAGTATATGTACATTAATTTTCTTTATAACCCAGAACAAATATTTATGAAAATGTACGGAATCAAGGAAAGACTGACTACATGTAATGTGTTGACTAAGGTGTAAGAAGCTGGTTAACCTTATTTGATAGGAAAAGCATGTCTAGACTTTATTTACACACAAATTACAAATAACGCGATACACTGGAAACAGTGATAAATTCTAAGTAGTCAATAAGAAATAGTGAATTTGAATATGTATTGTTATAGGGTTAGGGAAGATTTTGCAATAATGGAACCATAACAACAGAAGAAGAGGTCAAAAGGTTAAAGGTCGAGATTGACGTCACAAACATTGGACCCTATGAAAGGAATAACAACATTCGGGCTGTTCCGCCGATTAAACTAAACAAGTGCGTTGCATGTTGTTGAACCATTTATGATTTATTCAAAGCTTTTTTTAATGAGATGAAATTCATGAATGTAAATATAAGTAAAGTATATAAGTAAAGGCGCGTAATTCAATTTGTCTGCACAGTTGTTGATGTTGTGTAATGATAGCTTAACAATGTGTATTTCCAAGCTTAAATGTCAATGAGAATCAACTTCATGGACGTGAAGTCAGTGTGTTTTATGATCATGATGAAATCAAAATCAGCAAGGACATCATGTTGGCCAGACCGAATCTGTGCTAAAATGGAGGTCAGACACATTATCTAAAGCATCTTGCACACTAACATTGAGGCCAAACCTGGCACGACTGACAGATGAGACCACGCCAGATTTTAGAGTATGCCGACTCGAGATGGGTGTGTACTTTGACCCCTTGAACTAGACGATGCTCTTTGGAAATATAAATCCACGGAACATATACATACAGCTGGCAAATATTAGATAACTTTGGCGATACCAAGTATAAAGCGCACGTTATATTAGAAAAAAGCAACTCACGATTGATAACGAATTCATGAGGCAGTCTCTGTGTAACAAGGGTACCTTTCATATTCTAACTGATATCAACGTTAATGTGAGACGTAGTTTGTGTAAAATGTGTTGATTCTTATTTTCTCTTATTTTCAAATATATATATATATATATATATATAATATATATATATATATATATATATATATATATATATATATATATTTACTCTTATTTTCAAATATATATATATATATATATATATAATAAGCACAAACATTGCAATAACTCTCAAATTGACATATACCTGCCCATAGTGAATGATAGAGATATATATATAAAGCACAAGGATACTAAGTGTTTATTCCCAAATAGACAGTACTTTTGACGTACTAATTGTTAAATATAATATACAGGGGTTTTTTTTTTGGTGTTACATGCTTGGCGTCAATATGAAATTTACAAAATGACAGTTGTATTCAGACTGACTCAGCGAAAACCATTTTAATCCCTCAGGTCTGTATATTCCAACATGATGTCATAAGAAGCCTTACAAAGACAAAGATGTCTCTACAGTGCCGTGTTCAGGAAACAAGTTCAGCGCTGTACCCCATCTCCTTTTCTTCTCCTTTTAATTCAATCAATAGATTTGTTTGTTAAGATGTCTTGCAATGGGCTCAACCACGGAGATATTTTCAAATCGAGATGACGTCATCAGGACACGTGATAATCATCTACATAGATGCGTCGTCTTGTTGATAGAACCCATTCAGCAAGATTATACAGGGGAATAAAGCTTCACATCAAAGCAGATATTTCCCACCCTTTCAGTTACATGCAATTCGGAAGCTCTTTCATCAACAAGAGGTCGCTTGAACGTTTTATTTTAATAGGTTTATCATAATGAATTGCTGCTATGCACTCTAGCATTGCTGTAGGTTCACGAACAATGGAATATCATTAGCATAAGTGTTGACAAGATTGAATATAGGCAAACAATAATAGATTTGTAAATCAAAAATCTTAATGGAATACCAATATGAGCATGTATCAAATAGCTAGGACAAGATGCGGCGAGTCGTCCCCAGTTGCTGCCGTGATTAGCTTTATACAGAAAACATTTGAAAGAGTTGTTAACCAAATTTCTTTCTATAAATATAAAACGAAGTTACAATAAAGAGAATGAACTTTTGGTGCGTTTCATCTTCAATTTAAATATCTGTATAGCCAGCCAGTTTTACCATTTAATATAAATCTTCTTTGTCTTCAAATACCCGCATGGGGAACGTTATATATCGACTCGTACTGTACAACGGCTTTGTTTTACTCCGTACAGTACACCAAACCTTTTGCAGAGTATGCATGTACCTTAATTACTAATATACAATGGCAATTATATTTAGTCTTTACACCGAATCCGTCCGGCCTTTTGTTTTTTCTCAGTATTCTCCCTTTGTTACTTCATATTGCGCTACCCGGCTGTTTGCCCAGTAGAGAATGGCTTCGTATCAATATCCGGGTATTTCGCCCGCAACGTCCGGTTCTAGAAACAAAAGCGTGTTCGATGAAAGGCGGGTTACGAAATAAGATCTTTTATTCTTGAAATTGATTTCGGATACACGTAGCCTTAAGATTAACCTTACTCCTTCCCCATCCCCCTCCCTTACAGGATCTCAGCTAATCACGTGCAGAGACACGAAGTCAATAGGAGCTGAACCCATTAAAAGCAGTGCGCCTTCCGTTTACGTGAAAATGCTAATATAGTCTTCCTACATTAATATTAATTTTATTTTACCGATATAAGCTAGAATTCAAGACTCAAAAAAAGAATAAAAAATCTTATTAAAATTTGAACTGATTTTTAATCAGTTTTAAAATCTCCAATTTTGTTTTGTTCACGATTTATCACAAAGTAAAAAAAACCTGCACGATTTAAAAACCAAGCACATCTGGAAGTATTATGTATCATGCAAAGAAATTAAATGCCATATTAATAGAAAATAATAATAATATAACCATAACAGGCATGTGACTGCTGTATCGATGGCTAAAAGACAAGAATGATCACACTCGCTTATTTTTTCAGCTAATTATAAAGAAACAGTGAACAGTCTTTGATGTGGTGCTAATGGAATCCTTTTGACAGTACAGTACAAACTGTTTTATACAGGACCAACAGTAAAATAGGGAAAGGATTCATTGATAGTTTTTAAGATTATGACACCTGCCGCACCTGTTCAATATGCCTATAAACTTTCGTCGCGTTTGAAATTAGGCGTGTTTTCCCACCTATAAATGGCCCCTGAAATTAGGCGTGTAATGGCCCCTGAAATTCTGCCAACTGATACATGTCTGTGAAATTCTATTATTTTGACATGCCTCTAAAATTCTAATAACTTTGAAATCTCTCTGAGTTTCTGCCAACTCTGAATTTAAATTCCTGAAATTTTGCCAACTTTGACATACATGTCTGTGAAATTCTAGTATTTTTGACATGCCCATGAATTTCTGTCGCATTTGAAACGCCTCTGAATTTATGTCGCCTTCAAAACCCTTGTAACAACCTTTGAACTTCTGTAAAGTCATTTTATTCTAAAGCATGCAGGAGCTAATCAAAAGTTCATTAAACTGTTCTCGATAAAGAAAAAAAAAAACCACACACACAAATAAACAAATAAAAAAATAAAAAATCACCAAATGAGTTATCTTTTCAGTAACCAGATATTCCAAAAGCGATAAAAAGGAACCGTATATGACACTGTTTTATACGTCTTCAAGGCTCCATACACGTGCATTCACCAAGAAAGTGATATAAATTTATAAAAGTCAGTAAGAAATAAGAAAATGTATATAAACAAGATAAGAATTAGTGTGTCCAATTGAAAGATCTCAGTAAAACTGCAGCCATAGTAGCCATTGCTAGATAATGATAAATAAACTTGATTTTTACTAATAAGACCACCGTGTGGTGATAATGTAAACAACATCTTGGTCGTTACGTCACTACTCGAGAAAATAACAGTTTGTTTGTTTCCCCAACGTGATCTACAAATCATTTCTTGAAGACACAAACCCTCAGTTTTCACTGATCAAATATATTCACCATCCTACTTAATCAAACAAATCAACGCCATAATAATTTCCTTTCAGGAGATTAACAAGATTAATATTTCAGCGCTTATTTTTATACTCTGACGCATCGAAACGAACTTTTCTCGTTATTATGATTGCAATATGTAACAGGATGCTAATTTTTACTTCCTGTTTTTAGAGTATAACTTCCTGCTCGTCGTGTAAACGATGCCTCTGCATACAAAGTTCATGCATAAATCTGATCTCTCTCTCTCTCTCTCTCTCTCTCTCTCTCTCTCTCTCTCTCTCTCTCTCTCTCTCTCTCTAACGTATTTATTGTTAACTAAAATGGATAATTGTATATAATGTACATATACATGTAACAGGCAAATCCACAATAGACCCTCTGTAAATTGTTCTATATCTTCGGCTGTCTATTTCTTTGTTTATTCTCTCTCTCTCTCTCTCTCTCTCTTCTCTCTCTCTTTTCTCTCTCTCTCTCTCTCTCTCTCTCTTCTCTGTATGTCTGTCTGTCCGTCCGTTCGTCCGTCCGTCCGTCTCTCTCTCTCTCCTCCTCTCTCTCTTTCTCTCTCTTCTCTCTCTCTCTCTCTCTCTCTCTCTCTCTCTCTCTCTCTCTCTCTCTCTCTCTCTCTCTCTCTCTCTCTCTCTCTCTCTCTGGACCGCGAAGTACATTTACAGGCGTGAACGACTTTAACCCCCTGTTAAACCTATTACACAAAATTTGATGTGACAGTTTCATCCGTGATGTAACTTTCAAGTTGTACAATTGGAATAACATTAATCAAATATATTAGACAAGATATTCATTTACTTGTTAATTCATGAATACAAATTTAAATTAAAATCAAAGACTCTTTAGCTGAAGTTGTTCTAAAAAAGTATACCGTTATGTCATTTACATTTTGTCGGTAGCATTCTTCCGGTGCGCTATGTGAACGTTAGGATTATAGAGCTAAAAAGTTAAATTGAAGTAGATATCAATTAATGAAGATACTGTTCATATTATCTTACTGACAATGGAATGACAGAAGAAAAAAATACTGGCATTATTCGTAATTAGATATTTTTTTGTAAAAATCCTCTCAGAAATAAATTATTTTAGTCAACATTAATAGTACGGAAAGGGATGAAGGCCATTGAACCTTATAACTAAACTCGTGCAAACATTAGAATACAAATTAAAATGTAAATGTAATTTATGTGTTTTTCTTGTCGGTATGACGTCACAGTGGTAAAATTAAGACAAGAAGTATGCAGAAACAAGGAAGCGGCATAAAAAATTAATCCAGAGTGCTTGAATTCTTTTAACTGATTGTCCATTAATTAAAGGCAGGGATATAAATAATCAAGAAAAACGTTTAAACACGCGTCTTTACCATCTATAAGTATAAACATTTATACATCATGCAAGTTTTGTAAGTCTTGCAGGAATGTCGTTGTAGGGGGGTTTCTGTCAATGAAATGGGAGGGGGGGGGGGGTTAAAATAACCAGTACTGGTTAAATAGTGGCTGTACGCGCCGGTTGCAGTTGGTTCAAGCTCGTGTTTGGTCATTAAACGATTACACTCCAATACAGCGATACTTGACATGCAGAGGAGTTAGTAGTTTTTATGTTTTTTTTCCTTGGGAAATAATAAAATGGATTCTTATGGCGCATCAGACTGACACAGACGACCTCGTTCATGTTTTTGCCAATATTTCGTTTTTGTCGATCAGTGTTACGGTTGTTAGATATTCATAGAAAACGGCCTAATAATGAATATTTCATGGTTTTTATGAATATTTGCCACACTAAAACTTGTGATTTAGTGTATGCAAATCTAATTAGAAAGTTAACATGTCTCTTTCTTTCTTTCTTTCTTTCTTTCTTTCTTTCTCTCTTAATATCTAATTCTAAATATGATATAATTTGGTAACAGCTCATCATGCAAAAAACTCAATGAAATTCTGGAATGTACGAATAAATGAGAGAAAACAATGGGCCCGTTGTATTTCATTCAGCAGTAAAAACCACACTCGTAGTTTTGAATACTGTATCTACATCACGTGACATATTTATAGAGCTGGTTTCTTATATGAATCTTTATAAATAGTGTTTAATGGCTTTAAAACCACGAACAATGTTTTGTGAATTTGTGATGAAAGAGAGCAAGATTCGCGTGTGTTTAGACGCACGCTCCTCTCACCATTAAATAATTCCTGTATCTTTTGAACATATTAAAAGTTCTTCTAATCAACGCAACAACAACAAAAATGCACAAACCTATGTATCACGATGATCAACATTTCTCCAAAAAAAAAAGACTCAAATTATAAAATCCAATCAAGAGATAATTAACTAATCTATAAAATATTTAAAATATATTTAGTATAGTTCAGTCAATTAACTAACAATATGTTTACAAATTAAAGCAGGAAGTATGGATGCTATTCATACAATATAACAAAAAACTTTAATTCTCTTCCAGACGCATAGAGATTGCCATAACATGGCGTGGGCAAGCTCCAATCTTTCATTCCATTGTTCTTTGGCGAATAGTTAACATGTAACCCCCACCACTTCTGCCGTGAGCGTTTGGAATTAGGGACCTCTATAGAAGTTTTGATAATGATTGTAACATTATCTTTATCTTTCTTTCATTCTTTCTTTCATTCTTTCTTTCTTTCTTTCTTTCTTTCTTTCTTTCTTTCTGTATATATTCATAGCTGGCTTTCAGCGAATAAATCAACTACTTGAAAGAGCCATCAGATGTTTAGCGGCCCAAAGCCGACCAATGGACGACTTATCAAAACTAATGCTTCACACCAAAAAAAATTCGGGATGTGATTTTTAACATGTACACGTATCGGTCAATCAGTAATGTGACCTTGGTCGTCAGCACAAGGTCATGGCTCTGGGTCACGGTAAGGAGACGCACATAGTTATAGATTGCGCAAACTTTGCATTAAATTTGAGGCTTATAACAAGAATTTGCACCGTCGCAGATTGTGTATAAATTAAGGGACGACATCCATATGACCTTGTACACTTTCACAACACGTTTAGCAATATTACTAAAGATAATTGAAAATAATTGTATCAAAAAATGAGGGTTTTTTTTGTATTTTTCTTCTATTTCAAAGTCAACAAACACAACGTTCACAAAAAAAAAGATTCTTTGGTTATAACCTTGACCTAATGACCTTGATATCAATGTTTTGCCACACAATCATGTTAGGACACGTTTTGACGTTGACGATCGCGATATCCCCATGGTTCTTTACAACAGCGTCTTCAACTCCAACATTTTGTTACATTGACATTTGACACAGAACAAAACACGCCCTCATATTTAGTTGATGGATGCCTATAGTATACGTCAACATTACTCTTTATATCAAAGACTTCGCCAACAGCGAGAAAGATTGGACAAAATCCGGCGACACCGAACTTTGCAATTGACAGTGTGTCAATGTCAAAATGTCTCGGGGTCAACAAATAATCCCAATCAAATCGATAAAAAATACCATTGGTAAGTCAAAAAAGACGCTGCATATTAAAGAATCGATCGTTAAGTTAATTTGTAAAAGAAGACAGTGTTTATTAGTTTGACAGATCTCTACCCGCAGGCCACGTTGGGTTACATATATTATCGCAATGTCCAGTAGGACAATATGGCGTCGATACACAACACGATGAGAGGTGTAGGGAGATCAATGGACGCTTCCCTAACACACCAATGGTCACTGCACCGAGGCACCTGGTCATTGGAATGTGTTTAGTGGTAGGAGTACATGGAACCCGGGGGACCCCACGTCTGCGACAACGACGCTAGAAATGCGGAAGTGTATATATACTAGAATTTAGTTGGCCGTGGGATTGCGAAACTATGAGTAAGTTATTGTGGTACTTGCATTGCATTGCAAGGTTTATCGATCATGTGCAATGTTTTTGTTAATTGTTGTTAAGTTGTTATCGAATTTTACAATAATGTTGTTATTATGTTGCTGATATTGTTATTATATTGATATTGTAATATGTTGATGTTCTTTAATGTTGCTTATGTTATGTTGTAGTCAAATTATATTAAAGCTTTTTTTTTGACAAAATGATTTTGTTGTTAATTGTTTAAAAAGCGGTAAAAATCGGTTAACGCAATGTAAATATAAAAATTACGGAAGCGTATTAGTGCCACAATGTAATTTTTTTTCTTTAAATTTCCAACTAGTTGGAGTTTCCAACTTTAATCTTGGAATTTCCAACTTTTAAGCTGATTTTTCCAACTTTAAAGTTGGAATTTAAATCTTGGAATTTCCAACTGTAATCTTCTGTTGTTCTTACGATAAGTTATTTCAATTTCAGACGATTTTTTTTAATAAGTGATTTTTATTAACGCCATGTAAATACAAATTCCAAGGCTTTTTTTAAAATCTTATAATTGTCCCTTAGTGTGCTAGCTTCTTTCCAATCATTTATATGCACGACACGCTTAATTAACCACACCCTCTTGTTTTACATATTAAGATCATATTTATTTGATTCAAAATTATTTCGATATTTGATATCTGATACTGTATATATTTAAACGTTTGAAACTTATATATTTATATAAAAATTTCTAGTTCAGACATATAGAACTATAAGTCGATACACAGTTTGCCCGTAATATAATGTATATTGTTATATGTATATTCATGTATTTGATTCAAAATAATTTCGATATTTGATATCTGATACTAAATGCATTTAAACGTTTTAATCTTATATATTTATATGAAAACTTCCATACAACAATACGTTTATGCCCAGTTTGCCTGTCATATAATATATACTGTTATATTTACAAGTAATATTTTTTTTCATTTTAACCACCAACATGTATCTCTGCTGGTGGACAGTCTGTCCCCAAAGATACCCGTCGTTCGGTACTTCCTTTTTCGTGAGCAGTACATGGATTTTTGAGATGAGTGACGGATCGTTAATGTAATTTTTTCATTCAAACAAAAAAATTGGAAATTCCAAGATTAAAGTTGGAAAAATCAACTTTAAAGTTGGAAATTCCATGATTAAAGTTGGAAATTTCAAGATTAAAGTTAGAAAAATCAATTTTAAAGTTGGAAATTCCAACTTTAAAGTTGGAAAAATCAACTTTTTAATTATAAATTCCCAGATTTAAGTTGGAAAAATCAACTTTAAAGTTGGAATTTTAAATAAAAAGATAAATTACAATGCGGCACTAATACGCCTCCGTAATAAATAATATGTCAGAGTAGGGTGTTTTGTTTTTTCTTTAATTGATATTATCTTTTACTTCATAATTATATTTATTCATCTGCTGAAGCAATCTGCAGGTGGATCTATTGAATCAATTAGTAGTTTTAAAAGCTTTTATGTTTAACCTCCCCCCCCCCCACCTCCTACACACACCCACCCAAACCTGAATTACAAAATTACTTCCTAAATACAAGTCAATTTGATAGTTTTAAAATGACATTAAAGATGCCCCATCGACTTATTTTAGGAAAATTTAAATTTTACCGCCGTAATACTAGGATGTCCATAACAACAATAGCGTATCTATTCTCTACAACACTGGTTAGAATCAACAGTACACAGCACGACGTGACCAAATATGGAGAAATGTCAAAGTGTATGGCTCTTCTGTATGGCTCTTCTGTTTACCTTACACACCAAATGATACATGTAAAAGCGAGCTCTAAGAACCAGTGCGTGCGGGAAAAAGAACGAGCTAAACCTACAGAATTATCAAGAAAAATTCTGTGTCTACGTCCCATAGTGCTCTCTAATGTTTTTTCCCATGGTGCTATGCCAAAAAATGGCTAAAATTTAACTCGTATAATTAACGAGGTTTGAAGACACGTTTTGAGTAGCGCAGAAGATTTGGTGAGACCCAAGAGATTTTTACATGCTTCCATTCTTTCGTATTGAGTCGAGATACGTAACAAATGAATATAGATTTGAACGTGTGACGTCACAGTGAACAGTAATCACAGTGAAACATCTGTAATGCGTGTACTATAGCTATTTCAGTATAAACTTCGCTACCTACCTCAGATGATTTGTGGGTTTTTTTTAGTGTTTTTTTTATTTTGATAGAGAGATTATATAATTATATATGCAAGCAAGAGTTAAGCTAATTTTGCGTGCATGAACAGTAATTTTATGTACGGAGGAAATTTAAAAAATTAAAAAAGTAATTTTGAACTAAATAATAAAGAATACAGAGAAAAAATAAACAGTTAAAAATATCTATGCAGATATTGCATATTGTATAGCCATTAAATTGGAACACCTACAAACAGGGAACGGGGCACGGATATACAACATATGCCAAAATAAACAAATTACAGTAAAAAAAAATTATGAATCAGGAAAAAAAAAATAAAAGTCAGATAACAACAAGGTACAAAAGAAAAAAATATACTGTTTTTACACTTTACACTTTTGACCACATTAATTTACAGACTGATCAATTTTCTCCAAAAGTAAAGAACGGTCTTAGGGTAAGCAAGTCTATGTATTTTGTAGGATTTATTTTAAACTTAGAAAGATTATATAAATCTCTCCCTCTCTATCTCTCTCAAAATTTTTTTTTTTGATGTTAGTTGATAACTGTCAAAATATCACTACGTTGACAAAGATGCAAGGTATGTGTAATTCTTGCTGCGCTCGCCACAACGGTAAAACATATTACATTCAATTAATTCATGCAAAAATAACACAATTAATTGCATTCTTTGTTGTTTTATATATATACATGAGATGTGACTGTTGCAGCCACTGCATAAAGAAGGTTACTAAGGTTGTTGGCAATGTTGGCAATGTCTGCAACCGTTTTACAAACACAAAATACCAAATATAGATTTTTTGGTCCAAATGACACGCTCTAAAACAGGCCCTGTCGTCCCAACCACAGCCACCGTACAATGTACATACCGAGCTTATTGTACAGAGGTATAATTTGGTAGAGCCTTTGATATCACTACATCGCTGGTTAACCTGCGAAGAATATCAATATATTAATAATTCATTTTGACAATTCATTAATGATAAATTTATAATTTTTTTTACTTGACCTTTTGACTAATGGAAAGGCAACCGCTCGTGATAATAGCCACTCGTCTGATCGTGTAAAAGAATTGAATGATAAACGAATATATTAAATGCACCATAAATCTTTATCGTTTGTTTTCTTTTCATTGTGTGTACGAGTAAAACATTCAATCTTCCACGTGTCAACGATTTGGCGGGAAAACATGGCAGGTGCAGCTTGTATATTTCATTGAGGAAATGGATGGAAAATAAAATTACACCGCGCGTTTAAAAATTCTTGGTACGCCTCGAGCAAAACCATAAATCATTTCTCACTGGGACTGTCAAAAGAATCTGTATACTGTAAGACCAAGAACCTGGAATATATTGGAGCAAGATGTCATGAAGTAATGGCCGTCCAAAAAAGTACTCACGTTCTGTGCCATTGCAGCAGTGTGTCTGTAATAAATAGCGAGAAAGAAAGAAAGAAAGACGAACGGACGGACGGACAGGCGGACGGACGGACGGACAGACAGACAGAAAGACAGACGGACAGACAGACAGACAGACAGACACTAGTTTGAGTCATGAAAAAGAGGAAGATGTGTTAGAGACGGACAGAGAGAATGAGAAAGAGAGCAATATCGAGTTTCTAATACCCCGATTCTTCAATCTTCAAACAATTTATGTTCTAATAAAAAAAAACAACCCATGAAATTTACATGTTGAAATATGTGCATTTACGTCAAGATTGTTCAGTGCTCAGTGCTCAAAATTCTCCATTAAAATAGATTCTTTTTAAAAAAAAATATCTGATTTATCTTCAATTTACACCCGCATCCAGGCGCTTTATTTTAACTTTTTAAAACGTTCTTGTATGTGTCAAAACGGAGCGAATATACACACACTTAGTCGAGAAACAACGATCAGGCGTCTCTGTGTCTAAGCTATTGGGGCGCGCCACGGGGAAAAATCCCAAGAGAGTCGCACTGAAATCACTGCAGTAAAACCCATTGGATGAGATAGATTAAATGTCAAGACAATTTTAAGATATTGAAACCTGGATCCGGTTGTATCAATATTTAATGGTTTATTAAAGCTTTATTAAACACCAAACATTTAATGAGTCATTAATTTCCGTTGTATCAAAGTTTTAATGAACGAATGGGTTCATTAAAACTTCATTAAATTCTCATATTTTAATGATGCCAATGGGGCTTCATTAACGCTTAATAACGCTAAATAACAATGGCGGCCAACGTAATGTTTCACCAATTAGGCCGAAGAAGAGCTGACAGAGTGTTTCGAGAACGTTTTTCTATTGAAAATATGACTGAGGAGGAAATTCGGAGGCGATATCGTTTCGGTAAAGATTCGATAAAACAAATTGTGGATCTGCTTGACCCAATCATCGGCCCCAAAACAAAGAGATCACAAGCTCTCTCTACAGAATTACAGGTACGTCACTGACAAATAAAACTTACTTTGCAATAAGCCTCTGCATATGTCTATGGCCTCTGTCAAGCGACCACAAGGGCTAGCTTCCCTTTGTTTTACTTGATTACGTCACATATGTCGTCATTTTGGTGGCGGATCTTTATTTATTTATTTTTTTTTTTTTTTTACATTTTTTACTGCTGCTACAACTGAAGAATATTGATTTTACTTGTCACACACAGACAAAAAATGTAACTGGCGTTATTTTTCAAATATTCTATCAAACTTTATCAATTTAAACTTTGATTTTGATTACATTATAATACAAGTGATACCGAATTATTAGAGTTATCCACCTTTGCATAAATGATCACAATGACAGGTGCTTGTATTTGTCGTTTTTTTTTTTATTATACTAGGCTTACCAATTTGTTTGATTTAATTATTACAATATATTTTGTTGTGAAAGGTTAAACGTTTAAATAATATAAAACACGTATCTGCAGACTTGAAAAATTTTTAACTTGTTTATATGCAATATTGTTATTTATCGTCATTTCTAATTACATGTAGTTTTACGGTTTTTTTTTTTCAAATACTACTTTTACTACTTATACAAATTTATTAAAGGGTAATGGTCACGATTTTGGTCAAAATTTATTTTTCCATTTTTAAATATTTACAATATGTTACAGGGAGGCATAGATCAACCAAAATTTGATAAATATAAAATTTATTGAATGATATCTAGAATTTAGAGGGATTTACATTCGATAAACTTGCATCTTTTAAATTTAAAAAACGATAAAATATTAAAAATAAGGATACCAGATTTACAAATAGCAACATCGTAAGTATACAGTGAAGCGATATTATACATACATGTATATCATTTAGCTGTTAGAAATGCTGAAAACTCTAGACAAAAGAATCACGATCCTTCATTATTCTTTCTTTGACATACATTCAACTATATTTATCCCAAACCTCACTTCTATAATCCCACAAACAGCAATAAATATTTTGAACAGTTAAAAGAAACCACACAGTTCTCTAGAGTTTACATGTTTCAATTTTAGCTCCTCATTTCTTTGCGATATTACGCTAGTGGGAGTTTTCTTGAAGTCGTCGGAGACACAATAGGAGTGGACAAGACAACTGTCTCCAGGGTAGTCCGTAAGGCTTCCCAAGCCCTAGTTTCCTTGGCTCCTCGTTTTATCAAATGGCCTGCCGATGACGAACTTCCCATCATCAAAAGCGAGTTCTTTAAACTAGCTGGCTTTCCCGGTGTTATAGGATGCATAGATGGCACCCACGTACGAATTCAAGCACCATCTCAAAATGAACCTGCTTTTGTAAACAGAAAAGGCTTCCACTCAATAAATGTACAAGCCATCTGTGATTATACAGGTGAGTGTGAAAGAGAGAGAGAGAGAGAGAGAGAGAGAGAGAGAGAGAGAGAGAGAGAGAGAGAGAGAGAGAGATTTCTCAGATATTTTGAAATCTACATTCATCATTTTTACTTCGTTTGGCATTGAAACTTGTATTTTCTTTTGTAGGCAGATTCACCAACATCGTTGCCAGATGGCCCGGAAGTACACACGACAGTCATGTGTTTCGTATGTCAGGCATTAGACAAACAATTGAGGATAAGTTCCACTCGATTAACGATGGGGTTGTTCTTGGTGACAGCGGCTACGCATGCAAACCCTACCTGATGACCCCGTATCTGAGACACTCCATTCCAGCCCATGAACGGTTTAACTCGGCCCACTCCAGGACCAGGGTGACTATTGAACGTGCCTTTGGTTGGTGGAAGAGGCGCTTTCACGTACTGCATGCTGAAATCCGGATGACACCGGAGAGAGTCTGCACAGTCATAGGTACAAGTCTTAAGATAATATAGGTAACAGACTTGGGAACTTGTTTATTTGTATTCCCCAAGATGATTTGCATTTTCAAGTTTTCATGTATCGATATTATGTACGTATCTAAGTGTACTTTCAGGAGCATGCGCAGTACTTCATAACTTGGCTATTCTATTTCGGGAGCCAGTTGTAGATGACGACCAAGACGTGGACATCGATGGGAATATCCAAGGGCAGTACAACGGACCCGATGATGGGAAGAACATCAGAAATTATATCACATTGCATTATTTTTAAGAAACCACATTTCCCCCTTTTTCTGTAGATGGGTGTGTAAAGAGTGAATGCTACTCAAAGTTATTGCCATGTGTGTGTGTGTGTGTGTGTGTGTGTGTGTGTGTGTGTGTGTGTCGAAAGTGCGTTAATATGCCAAGTTACATTGGGAAAATTTTATGGAGCTGAGCAATGAGCAGATGTGTCTATATGAAATTAAATGTCAGAAACACCTTTTTACATTTTTTGTGCTTTTATAACGATTCGAGCGAAAATCATTAATATTGTTTTTAAAAATCACAACAATAAAAACAAAATGAAATAGAGACATTTTATATTAGTTTATTAACCGTTAGTCGTTGTTATTCCGTTAACTAGTCCTTGGAAGGCATTTCCAACTCCCGCCGAAGCTTCTTGTTCATTAACATGTAGAACGTCGTTTGTTCCCTTAATTTCCGCTGTTGCTCTAACAAGACGGCGTACTGCATGTGCGTCACATCTTCAGGTCTATTCCTCTTACGATGACCGATATTTCCTATTATTTTTGGACCTAATATGTATATAATGTTATATACAAAACATGTATACACAAAATCATGTAGATGTATACATGAAAAATGCTTTATTAACGTTTATTAAATAACTTTTTTGAATTCCAAACTCATTTTAATAACAATGAAAAGTAAGTATGGATTTATATTTACATGCTTGACTCCATGCAAGGCGTCGCTGTAGTGACAGTACTTGAAGTACATGTAGGTTTTTCAGCTGCTACGGTGGTTACACTCTCATCCTGCGGCTGCTCACAACATTCTTCGGTGACCTGGTCTCCTTTATTTTGTTGAACACTTGGAATCAGCAATTCCGTCAAAATGGACATAGTATTGGGGGAGCCGATCACCTCTATGTTGCTTTCGTCTATAATGATCAAGAATTTCTTTGTTATTTTCATCAACTGGTATTGGTGGTTGTTTTTGCATATTTTAAAAAATACATGTATTACTAACATGCAACAAAATTGAAGACTTAAACATGTCTTTAAAACCGAATAATATAAAAAAGTACAGCACCCATTTAAGTTTATTAAGAGCCATTCTCTGTAAGCACTTAAACTTTTTCGGCACGCATAGAAACCGATTTTGCCGAAATTTTTCCGAAATGTAGACCTTATTAAACTATCTAAAAATCACATGTCAAATTATATATATACTGACCAGTTTCCATGGAAACTCGACCCAAACTTCAATTTTTATCAAAATTGACCATTTTTACTGCAGTGTTATAAAAAAATGCGGCAAGCTCAACGTTTCACAAGCATAGAATTAAAATCATCAAGCCTTCAACTATATAAAAATTTAAAAACATGATGGGGAAGCTATCCTTGTTGTTGTGAAATAATTAGTTAAATAATGATTACATTTTTGGAAAATGAATTATCTCCCTTTGCAATTTAGAACTCTTTTGTGCTGAGAGTTCAAAAAGAGAAGTGTTGAAACAGCATGTCAACAAAGTGGTTTTTTCCCAAAATCTTGAAGATTTTATCCTTATTTTTGCTATGACCCATAGATATTGTCACTACACCTCTAATATGAACCTCTATTATATTAGTGTTTCTGAAATTCCATCCAATGCCTTATCATGTTTATGTAGTGCAGTTGGACTTGATGAATCTTTGTTACTTCAGGTTTGTAGTTTAATTATAATATTAGTTAAGCATATGAATTACTCATAATAAATATTAAAAATCATAAATTACAAAGAATTTACCAGTTATATAAAATACAATGTTCCACTGGAACTTATTTTACATGCCTGTGTAATTAATGTTTCTTTCAATCTAAAATTGGAAAAAAAATGAGTTGTTTCCATTTTAGTACCTCCAATCTCTGTATAAAAACAAACTAGAAAATCAATACACACAAGAAAACCAAACTAATTAAATCTGTAAGCAAAAAAAAAAAACTGTTTGCAAAAATATAGCTATTACATATCCTGGTATTCTATTAATAATATAAAAATATTATTTCCTTAATTAAAGAAACCCCTCCCTCACCACAAAAGCTTGGAAAATACACACAAAAACACATATGTATCATTTGTAAGTTAGAAAATCCAAACACTTTTCACATATGCTTATATGTACATGTATTCATTTTTAAAATATTACAACTGCTTGTTGCATGTACAATTATGTAGAATGCATTCATGCATGTGGGGAATACAATCAACAGTCAGAGGTATAGTTTCTAAATTTTTGGAGTAGAGAATTTTGTTACTTTCTTAAAATTAGTTTCCTGCTATATTAAGAAAGTTGAAACATGTTACCAATTTAACTAATTGTTATACTGTTTGGGGGACAATTTTTCCAAGCATACTCACATCAATAAATAAAAATGTATGTAGGTACTGTATTGATAGGCATTTGTTTTAAATTGGCTTGTGTTTACTGGTCTTTATGCCAATAATTGTCATTGAGATATGGGATGGACTGTAAATATGATACACAGATCTTTTAACTTTTTATTTCCTGAAAAACTTGAGTTTAAATAATTTGCCATTACACGCACTGATCTATAGGGGTGTCAGGAGTCAGGGTCACTTCCCCTGTTGTATTTAGAATTACACAAATTTCATAAAGAGAAGTAACCAAAAAATGACAATGAATTCGGCCTACCCAAGAAAACACTGAAAAATCATGTTTAAAATTTATTGTGGGGTCCATTGTATTATGATAGGAGTTACCTTAATTTACTTTTATTATCTATTGAAGTTCACATACATCAAGATTTATAATTATAATAAACAAATGAAATCAGCATTAAATTTATGGCAATTGGGATAATTTCTTAACTGAATGCTTTCATGATACCAACATTAGTATCTGTATGTGTACATAGAATTACACTGAATTTATATTTTAACTTGATGAAAGTAATATTTTTTTCTACTGAGAAATTATATTTCATTAATAACTCCTATGCTGAGTTCTATATAAATGAGCCATTCTGATTCAGCCAAAACTGTTAATTGGTATGAACCGATGAAAGGAATGAAATATTATATGCATTGGGAATGTAAAAATAACAATAAATACGAAGTCTAACTAAATATTTGGATGAAAATGTTTAAAAATTCTCTGCATGGGTAACCTGCAGGAATTATAAATTTTATTTTTGTAAATAATGCATGTAAATTAATAATTTAAATTAATAATTAATAGTTATCATATCGGGTACTTGTATAATATAGATTGTAAAGTTTATAAAAAGATAATTTGAAAATTCATGATCCTTGATTATAGTTAAATAGGAAATATGGAATGAAACTAGCAGCCTTGTAAATACTTTGATCTAAGGGGACTAGAATCCAGTTCTATACTAGGACTTATTTGGTATTAAAAGTGTACTTATGGTAACTAAAAAATAACCATGTATGCTGAGTAGCAGTTTCCAGACAAGTTTTTAAGAGTTCTTTAAACTTTTCTAGACACTGCTTGGTTATAAGCATATGGGTTCATCCATGAATAAAAAATTCAAGTTGTTTGAGTGAGTGAATTGACATTTCAAGAAATGGAGAAATGGAAACTACAACAATTTGGATTCTGACCAACATATTTATAATTAGAAGTATTCTTAATTTTATTTTGCAGCTAAGAAAAATGCAAGCATTCATAAACATAGAATATAATAAATCAACACATGGATCATTACTTACAAGTACATATGATATATATATATATATATATATATATATATATATATATATATATATATATATATATATATATATATATATATATATATATATATATATTTATATATATATATATACCAGTACACTTGATTTTAAAAATAACTTAATTTCAGCATTCTCATCTTTATGCATTTTTTTTAAATTCATTAAAGTTATAAATAAATAAAATACAGATGTATGATTTTTTAGTGCTGCAACAATAACTTGAGGGATTGACAAAGAAGATGGCAAAGGATTTATGATAATTTATATTAGAATACTATTAATAACTGGTACATGTAATAATTACCATAATATATTTTGTTACCTTAATCATTTAATTCTTTGAATGAAAATTTAACAATAAGGAAAATTTAACATCAAGGAACAAGTCCGCTGGTTTTTCACACTGAATAATAAATACATGTACATGTAGCATTATGATCTTTCTTACCATCATATAATAAAATGTTACCATAGCAATCAGTTAGGCAACAAGAGATCTAAGGGCCTAATGGCTCACATGAGCAACTGTAGCCATAACTCTGATGAAATCAGAACAATGTATCTTGACAATTTAGTAGAGTATATCTTGTTTAAAAAGATCTTTAAAATTTTCTGCACATATTATCATGTTAAACATCAAACTTTTTTTCTTCGAGAACATTTTGAATTGTTTTCTTTTTATTTCTATGTTAAAATTCATCCCCTCTAATTGTGGGCCCACACTACTCCTAGGAATCATGATTTTGTGACCGCGTAGATTTGTACGGTGCTAAGTAATTCTTCTGGAACTGCATCCGTCGTGTGCAGTACGAACGGGGTGAGGGAATGTTGGCGTAGAAGGTACAAGGTATAAGGTTGAGGCGCGCTGTGGGCCGTAAGGTAAAAACGAAGGATAGGTGTGCCGTATTCCCGAAGGTCCACCAATATGCAGTTCCAGAGAAATAAACAGGCAATTGATGCAGGATTCCGAATTTATTGGACGAGACTCAATGATGGCAGCATTACAACAATTTAACAGACAGGCATATTACAAACAAGTCGGATATGGCCAGTATTGGCCTCCGGACTCAAGACTCTGTGCGAGTCGGACGACTGGCCGAGGCTGGCCGCCGTATTCCAGACTGCCGATTGACAATTTTACATGACTATATATAAGAATCTGAACAATAAGTATAAATTGACAGGTGATGACATAAGTAAGCTGAGTGAAAACTTGACAGATATAAAATAATTAAAAAACTCAATGAGTCTTTGATGTCCAGTAGACATGAAAAACAGTTAATTGCACGATGTTGTTTTATCAGATTAGCAGTCCTTGAGACATGGCACTCTGTCTCTTTGAAATCACATAGAGTCCGAAAAGTGTGAATCACTAATTGAATAAGTAACTTTGTACAAAATAAACTGTGAGAAAATATTACAAATAAAACTGAATTTAAAAAGTAAAGTCCAAAATAAAGTTATAATTAATCAGTGAATTTTGCACGGTGATAATTTGAACAAACTTGAGTCTACACTACCTGAGGATGATTCAACACAAGTTTCAGCTTTTTAGGCCAAATGATTTTTGAGAATTTTTTTAAAGAATGCCAGCAAATTTTTAATAATTATAAATAAGGAACCTGCTCTGAATGTGACCTACAGTGATCAGTTTGTCTGTACATTCATCCATCCAACCATCTGTCCATCTAAGATAACTTTTCCAGAGTATCTTCTCTCTCTTTGGTCTACTCTGACTCATACTTCACTCACAGAGTGCATGTGCAGTGACCTTGAATGATGTCCAAGGTGAAGGTTATATCAGATTACTCTAAAAAAAATTCTAAGCATATACACCCTCCTCTTAGCTCTGCCTGCCGCATACTTTTCATAAACAGAACTTTTTAATGTAAAAAATGTGCAGTGACCTTGAACCAATTTCAAGGTCAAATGTTAAGGTCATAGCAGATGTTTAATTCTTTATTACTCCCCCCCAGGAGGGTGTTGCCCTTTATTGTAACAAATTTGAACCCCCTAAACCTTGGGATGATTTGTGCAAAGTTTGGTTAGAATTGGCTCAGTGGTTCTGGAGAAAAAGCTAAAAATGTGGAAAGTTCACGGATGGACGGACAGACTGAGACGGACACACTACAAAAAGCTTTTAGTTCAGATGAGCTAAAAACATAAGTTTGATAAAATATGCTTTTCTATTTTTCATTAAAATTTGGTAATCATTACATAATGAAATAAGATACAAAGACATAAACTGGCTATAATACATAGAATTGAACGAAATTGTTTCTAATGTTTCCATGGTAACGGTTGTCTATATTTCTTATCTAGATTCAATAATTTATAAACCAATATTACAAACACTCTCAATTCATTGGATATGTAGAATTTCACCTATTTTCTTCTTAATAGGACATAATTTACACATATTTATGAATCATAGTAAGGGTTTTAAAAAGTTTGAAAGTTGTAAAATATACACTTTTGTTTCCATGGATACAACAACTTTGAGGAAACTTCCCCATCATGTTTTGATTGTTTCTGATAACAGAAGACCCAGTCATTTCAGAATTGGTGTCGGTTTGCATCAACCTATCCGCAAGAATTTACAGGGCATCACCAAAAATGCCTCATTTCTAGGTTTTTTACAAAGTCGTTTACCAAGTACTTTTAAGCCCTTGGTACAATAAAGAAAAATAAATACTTTGATTTGCTAAATGTATTATTCAATAGTTAAGATGTGATGCTTTGAGAGTTTGATGAAGATTTATCACAACAAATCTAATTGAAATAAATATTTAAGCAAAAAAAGTGTGTTTTTCAATAAAAATTAAGACCATTTTGTGCTAAGAATGATGGGTATGTGTATCCATGGTAACGGAGTTGCCTAGCAACCAACTTTTAGTGTTTTTATGATAGGTATATGATAATATGCATCATACTAAAATTTGAGGAAAATCGGTGACTATGCGTGCCGAACCTCCTATACAAATGTTTAAATGCTTACAGAGAATGGCTCTTAATTATAATATGCACATGGTTTTTAATGCCAATGGGAGGGGGGGGGGGGTCGAGAGAGGGAGAGAACACCAGGGCACCATAACCCAACCTGAATGCATGACATGAACTTTTTTTCATTTTTAGCATTTCGACATAGGGTTATTTAACCCATTTTCTCATCAAATTTCATATGCGTATATTTTGTTAAAATCTAGTTTTTTTTGAAAATGAATGAACCATAGAAAAACCCACTCCTTGATATCCACCACTAATACTTTTAAGCACAAGGTGGCGTTGTCATACGTGACGTCATTTTGTGAATATATGAATGAATACATGTTCGGAAGTTGAATGAATAATTGCAATGGATAGATTTTAAAAGTTGAATAAGGATACACGGTGACTTGTGGAGAATATCAAAATGATTCTGACCAGGTAAGTAATTATAATTCAACAAATAGGTGACATGCATATATATTTATGTGGCGTCTACTGCTGTAAACAAATTTTAACAAAGGGAGAAAACTCGTTTTCGTTTAAATTCATTAGGCCTACTGTGTATATATCATATAGTAGTAATATCAAACAAAATTCCGATGTAATATTTGAGTCATTTTTTCATATAGTAATTGGGAATGTCTGTTTGTTTTTGATGAATAGGACATTTAGCTGCTTCATTTTACTGCTTCAATGAAATACACAGTTTACAAAATATATTAAACTTAACGACTCTGTTGCACTGTTATATAGATGGGCTTGGAAAAAAAAACCCCAACACCATTTTTTTATTTCAATAATGGGTCTGATTTTACTCACCAGTGGACTGCGTTTCAAACCCAGACAACCCATTGAATGTAGGCGAGTCTTTGTAGAGATCGACAATCTTCTCACTCACTACCGATAGTGGTTTTGCGCAAGGGCCTCCACCCGTCTTTCTCTGGGAGAGTTTGTTGGTACTGAACTCCTTTTTTGCCGTCTGGTGCATATTGGTCCATTTTGTTTTGATTTCTTTTATGGAACGATTTGCAATTCCCAAAGAATTAACTTGCGACGTGATGTTTTCCCAAATTTTCTTCTTTTTCTCGTTCGTGATGGTATTCGTAAATTTACTGTTAATTATATCGATATTTTTTTCCACTAAGTCTGTAAGTAATTGGATTTCGCTAGTATCAAAATTTTTTCCCCTGTTTCTACCTGACTTTGTTTGAATGTCGGCGTCTGTCATCCTGGCAGAATGTTTACAAACAAAGCAGACGCCCCGGAAGTTGATGAGCATAGCATTATGGGTAATATTGAAATAATAAGAAGACTTTAATGAAATATTAATATTTTAATGCTACATTAACTAATAAACCTTTAATAACGGTTTTGTACAACACACTTTAATGTGTTTATTAACTAATGATTTATTTAATTTTTAATGATTCATTAGGCTTAATAACACATTAAATTTAATGAACCGTTGATACAACCGGATCCTGTCCTTTATTTAAATCAGGAAAACACGATTTTCGAATCGATTTTAGTGTGATCAATAACAGATCAATAATTGATCTGATAATCCACATCGATCATGTTATTGTAATGTTGCGTCCCCACACCCATTACAGACACTGTGTATACAGGGATCGGCACTCCGACGTATCTACGTATCTCCCCACCACAACCGCTCCGCCTGTCGCGGTTAACCGCAGCAATAACTTTTTTAGGTCCCCCTTTGGCGCCCCGTATGTACGTTCCCCTGGCCTCTGGTCTGCTGTCAGGACATGAGAGTACCGACTACACGACGATACTCTGAATGAGAGTTTGTTTTAAACATGAATTAATTTAGAAAAGTTACTTTCTATTTCGCTGCGGTCGTTAGAAACCCACATGGCACAGGTGTAAGGTATACAGGTATGCGCCGGTTTTTCCAGGTGTGTGCGTATATATACTATGTCGATAGACACGCATCACATTCACCAAGGTAAAGAAAGGGTTGGTAACATTTTATCTAAACATCTAAATTCGGTATCAGAGAGAGAGAGAGAGAGAGAGAGAGAGAGAGAGAGAGAGATTGTAGATAGAGAGAGATTGTAGAGAGAGAGAGAGAGAGAGAGAGAGAGAGAGAGAGAGAGAGAGAGAGAGAAAGGCAACGATGAATGAGATCGAGATTGAACCAGATTTGTCAAATTCTCTCATGCGTGACACCATTAATTCAGAGAGAATAACTGGTTTTCAAGACCCAGCCAGTGTATATTGTTGAAGTTTTCTCCATTTTACCGACACTTTGCTATAAATGTCCTTGTTTTATACAAATCAAAAGGCAAAAAACAATCGTTCGTTAAGATACGCGATTATTTTTAATGACAGTTGAATACATGTTATCCATTTTTTGTTGTCGTCGAAACAGTGAATATATAATTTTAATCCTCGTGCAAAATCCCAAGTACACATAGCTTCCTTATCGTCTTAGGAACATGTTGTAATAGTGGATTATATGGCATTATCAGGAAGTTTAAAATCCGCCATGTTCTAAAATAAAACCTCTAGAACTTCACTTCCGGTTTTGTACAACAGTCACGTGTAAACACTCATAGTTGAGTGATTGTACAGATGTACGCTGCATACAGATGTACACTGCGTACAAATGTACATGTACACTACGAAGTACGATTTGTACGTTTTCTTGGTATCCTTATGTACTTGTCCACAGGATTCAAGTCATCCTTATTAAAAGGCATCGTAAATTCCAAAATTAAAATTCTACTTTCAGTTTAACTCGGAATTCAAGTAATCCCTTAACTCGGACTGTCGGTTTCGACAAACGCTTGACTATATGTACAGTGTAGCCACCGTTTCGAAATATAATCAGAAGATTTGTTAAATTTGAGACATTTTTATTTGTTTTTCATTTTTTGTCTGACTGTATCAACATCTGACAACGCAAAAAATCATATATAAAAACGATATAATGGACAATATGAATGTGTAATGGTATGTCGATTCACTGAACCATGAACAAATGAGAACACTTTGGGGTCAAGGGCTAACAATGTTGTATTGAACCAAATGCAAATTCAAGGAAATAGTTCCTAACTGACCACTGACATTAAACTTTCACAACGATGCGAAACCGTAATTAATCTTTAACCAAATTTGAATTTCAAGTCGGTTTTTTTCAATACTAGATGTAAAAAAGAGAAGAAAATTTACTTTAATCGGAGGATTAAAAAAAGTTTTATTATAAAAATAAATCAGAAGAAATCTGCACTGTAATGGGGTATTATGTATTTTCGTTTTGTTACTCTGTAGAAAAGCATTCACCAAACTCCAGCTATGGGACTAAGTTTCTTAAGAATGAGTTGGATTTTAATCAACAACAAAAAAACCAAAACATTCAACATCTGCTGTAAACAAAGTAACACGACATCACAGACGGTGGAGCAATGTAATAAACAATCAACCGTAAATCATTCCGCGACGGTCGATAGTAGCACTATATTCTATTTCAGAAAGAAGAAAAAAAATATGTACAGACTCTTAACAATGTCCTCAATTTCATGGCAAGGGGAAACATCCCAATATACAGCGAGGTAAAAAAAATACTTCGTCACCATGGCAACCATAAAATTTAAAGTGAAAATATATAACACTATAAACAGTTTTTAACGAGGAAACCTATAACAAGAGTTTGGGAGTAGACTGAGTGCCACCTAGCAAAGTGGAACCACCTTTCTCCTTTTGTCGACAAAAGATTATTCATTTTTAACATTTTCTTTCTGTGTGCAAATCACTTCGTTGACATCGGATGTAAAACAAAGAAAGAAAAAAACATTGACGCCCTAGAGCATGAGAAAAATGTAACAACGATACAATCGTAAAAACGACGAATAGCTGCCTATAACTGTTTGTTTCATACACTTAAGATCCCCTTCAAAATCGTGTTGTAATATCTAGTAAAATAATACAAATCGACAATTATAACATTCTAGAATTGAAAAAGTGCTCCTTTTTCTCGTTAAAAAAAATAATACAATATATAACCTTCTTGACTAATCTTGTACTAATTATAGCCAGTGTCTTATACATGTTACATTCTTTAATTGATCCCCGTGTGGAGGCCCCGCATACGTCAAGCCTCGATGAAATGCCTGGTTGTTGGTTTGAGAGGCCAGAGATGAAAAAATAGCTAATCTTTTTGGCTCTTCGCCCTCGCTGGATTCTATTCATCTTATATCCATTGCAATCGTTCATGAACAGACTTTTTTTGAGATCATCCTGTTGGCACTTAAACGAAGGCTGATGTCTTCCAATTCATTAAAACGCCGTTCTGGCATTCCATTACCCGCACGTGGTAATGCTCAAACCTCCGATCGTTTTCTCACGGTATTTGCGAGGGGGCCTGCTCTTCTTATTTTTTGGTCTCGGAGATAAAAAAAAAAACCTTTCTTAAAGTAAACACGTCGCTCACGTTTGCCGAACACTACTATCAGACTCCAGCGTGTTCGATCGTTGACAGAAAAAGCCCGGATGTCCCTGCGTATTGTTCCCAGAGAGGGATTTTTCAAAGTCTAGTAGCTGCCCCATGAAATTGAAGTTGGGGGAAATGTTCGGCTTGCACCGTTTGACGTGGTCGTATGCTTGGTTTAAGGTCATCTGCTCTTTCTGCATCAGATAAGCCACGGTGACCGTCACAGAGCGACTGATCCCTGCCAGGCAGTGCACCAAAACACCACACCCATTCTCCCGTGCCTCATCTACAAAACAAAAAAATAACAAAAACATTACTTTATCATTTCTTTATGTACATTTCGTGCATTTTTGTGCTGTTTTTTTTTTTCTTTTACAATATTAGAATCGTCATTAAGCATTCCTTCAAGGAGAAATGAGACGCTATCTGCCGTCAGAAGATATTCATTTTAGCTAAATGTCACCGGTATAATTGAATTCTTGTCGACTCTCTCGTTTTTCATTCCATTAATAACCCATGTCGGCCGTGCTTAACAGAGCGGAGTTCCCCTTCCTGTTAATTATGTACTCTGACCGAAAAGGTAAAACACAATCTTAAAAAGCTAGCACGACAGGTTAACGATTACAGACCACCATAACTGACTACCGACATAACTCATTATGTCTTTTCATTGCACAATTCTCGCCATTTCGTGACGTAATTTTATTGATTTTCGAGTCCGACCTATTTATTTCCCGCTCGTCATTGAAACAACCGACAATATTATATATCCCAAGTCAGTCCCACAATAACAGATAGCGGCTTTTTTATCAACGACTATAGATTACTAAGAGAGGCTTGAGAGGCACACGAAGGGGGCGAAAATATAAAAGAAGCTTGAATGTGTGCGACTACCTACCGATAAATGCGATTGCTTCTGGGAAAAAGGCAGAAAGGTTCTGGGATAGCTGGTCCGCTACTGGGATCTGCATGTATTTAAAGTCACTATCTTCTGCGAATTTATTTGGCACATTGGGTGTAACATTTAAAATGTATTTAATTCCGAACTTCTTCAGCAAGTCAATGTCCGCCGAGTTTTTGGCGTTTCCCAGATAAAGGTGGTTCAGGACTTCCACGGGATACGGGGACATGCATGCCGGAGAGTTCAGGTTCTCACTGTCCGATTCCGACGTTCCGTTTCCGGAATCATCCGAAATTTTTAAATTGCACAATCCGAAAATTGATTCATCGTTATTTTCCGTTCGTCGACACAAATCATTTGCAATTTTTTCAAACTGTTGGAATCCTCCTGAAAATAGAATTAAAATGAAATTAAATATTGGGTCTTTTGAGTTAGAATGATAAAATACATAAATAAAATCGATCCAAAAATTAAGCTAAGAATGAAATGTAATTAAAAAACATGCAAATATTTAAAATCATTATTCGGCCTGTTTATATTAAAGCCCCGTTAAGTTCTTGTCTTTTCATTTTATTGTGTTGACTTGAGAAATCAAACGTTCAATTTATCCACAACAAATGGATTGCATGTCAAGCAAACAAAATGCTCTAAAATTGTGTTTACATTGCCCCTAAGAGGGGACTCGCGCTATTTACAATTGAATAAGTAAATCCTATGTCAATATTTAAATTTATCTCATTTCCTGTCGCGCCTAAGGCCCATTTAGGGGGGTATTAAAAAGGGGAATTAAAAAACAGTACGGACTCGTGGGACGTTCTGTGGTCAGCGAGGTGGACAGAAGTGATTGATGAGCGGTCGTAACTTGTGATGTATTAGCTAAGCAGTAAACAAGCTGACCGCACCGTCACGCCTCAATGATCAGGGAATACACATCAAGTGGAAAAACCCAACTCGACGGGTAAAAGTAAATTGAGACAAACCAAGCGTAACCAACTTCCCCAACTTAATATAATTTTTTTTCATACCGGAAAACTTATCAATAGTAAACAAATAAATAAATAAATAAGTAAAAAAAATAAATAAATAAATAATGAAAGAAAAGAATCGCCACGCACCTTCTAAACAAGAGACATTAGCTCCATCTTGACGAAGTTTCTTCATGAGTAAATCCACAACATTGGATGGATTAGAATTGGTGTCCGTCGTACAGTCATCATATATCACAATTTTATGCGATTTCCACAGTCGGTTAAAGGTCTCCTTGGCTTCGTTATTTTGAATCAAACACGACGTTTTAAGGTTTCCCTTTCGGAGTCGCCTCAACATGAGGTTTGGCAGTGAAATGTTTATTGCACCCTGAATATGAGATCGGACAAAGTCGTTCTGAGGGCGACAGTCCAACAGAACCACCTTCTCTCCCACCCGGAGACCCTCGATTAGCCTTTCCGGACTACAGAAATCCACCGACATTTTCATTACAATCTCCACGCTAGGCATACCAATCCGCACCAAGTCTGTTTATTTTTTTCTCGCTGGTTCACACTACACAGCGGCGCTTTTCTGGAGTAAACCACGTGAGATAATGTTCCGAATGGGATAGGTCGATAGAACAACTGTTCTCTCTATAGCGACATATTCCAACGGCTGTAAGTTTCAATGTAAACAAAACGAGAGGAAAAATAAAAAAGTTTAGCGTTAAAATTTCACTGTTTTTTCCTATTTGTGTGTAGACACGATCTGTCTAGCTAAACTGAATGAAAATTTACCAGCGTATATATACAGATCCTTTCAATGAGCTTGTAACGATATAAAAATATCGGCCAATCAGAAATCGTTATTGACCTTGGCTCCGCCTCCTATGTAGATTGCAGCTCTTCTCGACACAGTAAACTCCAGTAACCTTATCAGCTCAAGGTTGTGTATGTGTAATTCTATAAATAGACTACACAGTATTGCCAAATAATGACTGAAATTTAACAAAAAAAATGGTATATGCCCCAAAAAATCAATAACAGCGCAGATAGGGCATTGTGGTTAATCCAATGGGTTTGGATAAGGGATTTAGTTGTGTGTGCTATTCAGGTACATTATATCAGATTTGTTTTGTGTTCATTTTCGCTTTAAAATTTTTTTTTTTTTTTTTAAATATTGGAACAGAAAGTGACATAAGAATTCCCCGAATGAACATGTCCCATTATCGATTTTTTTCTCGTCAATTAGAGTTGATGCAAGTCGGTTATGTTCATGACGGTCAATTTATTTTTTCCTATTTGGTAAGATAAATGTTGTTACACAATGTTAAACTCCAAACAGCCGTGAATGAATTCCTGATTTTTCTAGATCTGTTGTCAACATTATTTTTTTATCAAATGAACTGAAATGAAACAAGACCTTTTTTGGAGCATTGCCAGTTTAAATGTTCTTGACACATTTTATTAACTGACTGCGCTAGGAGCAGACGACACGCGAGAGTCGTTATCCCAGACCACCGCCATTCAATGAGAATGTTAATGGCCCGTCACGGATCGTTGAGTTTTCACCCTCTGTGCACACATGCATACATTTTTTTTTTCAGTTTATGAAACGAGTTGATTTTTTTTTTTTTACTTTATTATCGATGTAAATTCAAATAAAATTTTCCGATTTCAATTAACTTTTTTTCAATCAAATCTCATGCGCTAGGCCAAACAAATCTCAACATATACATTGATCATATGTTGTGCGTGTATATATATATATATATATATATATATATATATATATATATATACACACACACACACACAATGTATATATGCTGTTTAGCTAGTGTATTGGTTATATGAATGTTTATGAACATTGAATGCATAATGAAGGGTCTTACCCATAGTTATAAGAGCTGTGGGGTCATCTCATTATAGAAAAGCGGAAAAAATGATGGTTTCTTCTTTTGTTGAAAAATGTTTTTTTTAAAAATGTGGCACATAGTGTTAGATATGAATTCGAAATTCAAAGTAAATTGTACAACATGTGTCACATTGTTACATGTAAGTACCTACAAAGATGAATAGTATAGTATATAATAAAACGTCAGCTTTTATCAATAAAGTAAAAATACAATTTTGTTTGATTGACAGCAGTTAAATTGTTTATGAATAAAATCATAATACACTGCATTCACCTCACATCGCTCTGTGTATATACTATTTGCTCTGTGTTTATACTCTGGGAACGCATGCACCTTTTAAACAACAACCGCCATCTTCTGATCACGTGATAATGTAAAACATGTAGCAGAGTCAAGCGACAATGGCGAGCTGGCTCAAGGTCAAGATTTTATCAATGAAAGTGAACTATGTGAGGTGCGTGCGGACATTGAGAGAGAGAGAGAGAGAGAGAGAGAGAGAGAGAGAGAGAGAGAGAGAAGGCCTATTTCATGTTTTTACTAGATGTGATGTATTTTATTTTACAGAAAAATATCAGCAATTGCACAAATACTTTTTGTGTGTATATATATACACCACATCAGTGAAAAAATCCCAATAATTGTCTGTTTTTGAATTACGCAGTACGCGAAGTGAGCTGATTTAACAGCAAATGTGTTTGCGGGCACATACAAATCATAAAGGCTTTATTATTAAAAAAAAAACCAGGAAACTTAAACATGCCAATACTGAATTCATGTTTTGAGTTTATTCATTTATAGATGGAAAAATACCACATCTCACTCGGTCGAAAGAGTTAATTGCTTTTTTGCAACAATCGAAATTCTTCATATACCTACATGAACAGTTTGTCATTCTTTTTTCACATTCATCTAAAAGCTTTAATCTAAAGACCACTTTCCGTACTTCAAATTCAGTCATAATAAAATTGTGAACATATAAGCACTCAGGAACAACTAAACGTAAGGATAGAACATCGCAACTCTTTGAAAGGTTCAATCGTAGCAGTAAGACGAGATGATAAAGCATAACAGATTAACAGGAGGTCAAAACACAGCACCACCCTGAGAGGTCAGAACATACATGTAACAGCAATGTTTTACATAGCACTGCCAGGTCAGATTTTTTAGAACAGATGAAAGTATTGTGCAAAAAACCATGATACATTACCGGTATACTAAAACGGTTTAGGACTCTGCGGCACTATACGAAGTAAGAACACAACAATAAGAGTATAGCAACGCTACTAGCATACGACCAATTCTTGCCAAGGACCATTTCTCGCCAGTGCATTGTTACGTCATTTTATCACATAAAATTCTATACAAAAAAAATGGCGTTCCAATGCCCTGGCTAGAAATGGTCCTTGGCGAGAACTGGTCGCACGCCAGATACATAGCAGCAATGTACGAAGTAAGAACATAGCAGCACTATATATGCGAGGTTACAACCATGTTAGTTAGAACTTTACAACACTGTGCGCGACATTCTTGCTGTAAATCAAGTTTAAAGTTTCAACTGAATTTGCTTTTTTTAAGTCTTCAATCTGTCAGAGATCGACCCAAGTTGTTTCCAATTAGCTCCGAAGAATCGACGATTGCGTCGGAGAATCACGCGGTAACGGATTGATTCTTTGCCAAACAACTAGCAGACGTTATCTCAACAGGATGGGTGTAATCAGGAGGGGAGATAATCCCTCACAGCGGCCAGCCTTCCTGTATGCTCCATCTAGCGGCGTTAATCTCTCGCACCTTTTGATAATACCAGTCAAAGAGAGCAGATTATTTATCTAAAATGCAGTCCCCGGAAGAAAGACATATCGCCAGGAAAGCGTTGTTGATAGAAGCAATGAAACTTACAAGTTCTAAGAATTTTAACCAAAGGTCATGATTCGGTTAATTTTTTAATTAAGACATAAACCATATTCAAACCTTAAGTTTATATTGCTGTGACGTTTTATAAAGAAATGTAGTAATTTTTCGTATCATAGAAGATTTATATAACATAGTTATTACAGCTGAAGAAGTTTTTATTGTCCAGAATTTCAAAACAAACCGATCGGAAATTGAAAATACCGTTATGTGTATAGATCATTGTATTCATGTATCTATGTCAAAATAGATTGGAGAGAGAGAGAGAGAGAGAGAGAGAGAGAGAGAGAGAGAGAGAGAGAATATATATGAGAGAGAATATGAGAGAGAATATGAGAGAGAAAATGAGAGAGAGAGAGAGAATATGAGAGAGAGAGAAAATGAGAGAGAGAAAATATAAGAAAGAGAATATGAGAGAGAGAATGAGAATATGAGAGAGAGAGAAAATATGAGAGAGAGAATGAGAGAGAGAGAGAGAGAATGAGAGAGGGAGACACAGCGAGGCAGAGACGTCATAAAAATTAATTTAGAGCATCATCCATCTTTAATAAACATAAAACCACATATTAGGCGAAGGAAAAGATCACGATAAATCGTTACCTATGGTCTCTGATTATCGAAATAAAACAGCGGCAAACGTTGTGAAGATATTCAAAAGGACGAGAGCGCTGGTTAGATTCATTAAAGATAATTTTTTTTACAAGTCTGACCCGTTGCCCACTTCCGGGTTGGCCGGGAACGAAATTTAATGTGACGTCATATATTCGTTATGATTTAGCGCCCCCTGGGAAATTATCCGACAGAAAGAGATACACTTAAAGAAGAAAGTAATACCAGTTCGTT
This sequence comes from Magallana ariakensis, assembly GCA_020458035.1. Classification (NCBI taxonomy): domain Eukaryota; kingdom Metazoa; phylum Mollusca; class Bivalvia; order Ostreida; family Ostreidae; genus Magallana; species Magallana ariakensis. The sequence continues at coordinate 73,586,201 of CM035813.1, forward strand.
GGGGTCAAATCAATAACGATGGATATATGCTTTCCTCACTTCATGGTGTAAATCTTCAAGGAGGCAACTTCGGCTGTTGATCTACATTTTGTACTGAACATTCTAGTAATTAAGACAGAGTCAACTTCTCCTTACATAGACGGATTTATACCAGTATATAAATGTACGTTCTGTGTGAATCAGACAGCATTAGGTCCATACATGTATACATGTATATGTGTAACCGTCACATATATTGAACATGAACCGGCATCAGCATCAGGGGTTCTACCAGAGGAAGAGACGTAAGTACACATAAATAAAAATAACACCAAGTCTAATATACAACAAAACCCGTGATTAGGTGATCAATGTTTGAAGGTATAAATTCATGTTTCTTAATGATGTGCTGTGTAATTAGACCATGGGTTCCATAAATAGACTATAGGTATAATCATTCGTCTACAGTGGGGGTTGTCCGACATAGTGACCTCACACAATGTAAGTATATTTGTGTTCTCTATAGGTGTGACGTCAGCAGACTCCGAGAGTATGGCGTGATGAAGAGGAAAGTCCAGTCTATCATTGTATTTATATATACAGCTTCTCATATCTATGTACATATGTGTACACATATCTACTCATTTATCTATATAAATTTATCTGTGTACTTTTGTGGTTGATAACACAAGTTTATAAATAGCAAAACCGACATAACAAGTCCACATTCGGCGAACCTCGGCAGACAACGATAATTTACATTAAACATATCTCGACCGTGGTGTTACGAATGTCATAATATCAGAAAGTGCAAAAGCGGCAGTCTAGCGAATAAAAACAGGCGCGGTTCCAGAAATGTTTACCGGGAGGGGACAAGCTGAGGGGTATCTGAACTAATGTCTGTAGCTTTACTGTGTGTATTTATCAAATCTGTTTTTCTAGGGAGGAGAGTTTCCATATCCTCCTGACCCCTTGCACATGTATGTCCTCGCATGTTGTGTCAGCGTCGACACACTAAGATGTTCATGTATACGGCTAGTTCTGATGTCTTCATTTCTCTTCTATTGATGCCTGATTACTTTTTTCGAAATAATAAACCAAGCAACCAATCAATCAATAAAGATAAATTGTAATTATTTGACGTTGACCATTGTGTTTAATGTTCCATTTCAATATTTACATCTACCGGGTATGATTCCCTATATTTCCTACGGAAGCTTATAGTTAATTCATAGCTCTATAGAAACAGCCAGACTGTTAACAAAAATCACTGACCGCACGAAATAATCATGATGATGTCGATCAGACTCAGATTCCCATAAGTGACGATTTTGCTGTTTCTTTTATCTAACGTACTGATGTACATAAACAGTAATTTAGTGCATTTGACTTGCTTTTTACAACCAATTTATTAATTTGTTAAAAGAAAGATGTAAATATAAACAATAAAATGCTTTCTTTGATGATTCATGCGGGTTATGAAGGTAGCGATCATTGCAGAAAAAAATTACATACATGTAACACGCTAACGCGGGTTATGTATTTTTTTCTCCAATGTCGCCACCTTCATTTCCCGCATGGATCATCAAAGAAAGCATTTTATTGTTTAAATGGGTACTCTATCCTTCAGTGAGCTGTTTGGATGTATGTATGTACATGTCGTACATGTTGGATGTATGTACGTACATGTCGTACATGTTGGATGTATGTACGTACATGTCGTACATGTTGGATGTATGTACGTACATGTCGTACATGCAACTACTCAGTACCTGTACAAGAGAAAAGTAGGACAGACCATATCTCTCCGTCATTTGGCAAGCCATATACATGTACTAACATTAGTTCTCACGTCCACGTGTAAAACTAAACGTTCCTCATATCAAGTCTATCAGGACCCTTCTATCTCTTTCTCTCTCTCTCTCTCTCTCTCTCTCTCAGTACATGTACAAGATATATATATATATATATATATATATATATATATATATATATATATATATATATATAGAGAGAGAGAGAGAGAGAGAGAGAGAGAGAGAGAGAGAGAGAGAGAGAGAGAGAGAGAGAGAGAGAGAGAGATGATATCAGATTTAAAATAAAATATGAAAGAACAGTTTTATATTCCATTAAATCTACCATTTAAGACTTTTCAATAGAAGACAGATTGGCTCTCTGCCAGTAGTTTCCACTGAGTGAATTTTAATCATGTACACTGTACAAGGATATTTTTTTAAATATTACTTACGGTTAAGAAAGACGTTGCTTTGTATTGATGTAATGTGTAGTTACTGGTGTGTATCATCAAGTCGTTGAATTTATGAAAGATGCTATATGAACATGGTTTAAAAAAATAGAAATCCGTGAATAGATACTTTTTATACAAGTTAAAAAACAATCAGAGAGAGAGAGAGAGAGAGAGAGAGAGAGAGAGAGAGAGAGAGAGAGAGAGAGAGAGAGAGAGATTACGCAAGATATTTGATGTTTAACAACACACGGGATTTTAAATGACTTTAGATTTCTTCTCAGACACCGTATTCCTTGAGGGGATGTTGGTTGATTCCTTCTAGAAACTGCAGACTTCCTTATTGCTACAGTCTCTCTGAAGCCCACTGATTGATAACAGATCAATGCACTCAGCCGGGAGGTTATAGATATCAAAGGATCTTTCTTTCGTTCTCTTCTCTCTCTTTCTCTCTCTCCCTCTCTCTCTCTCTCATCAATCTATTTCTCTCCTTTACAACACAGTGGGTTCTCCTCTATGTCTCCTTTCCCATCTTTCGTCTCTTTTCAATCTGTCTATCTCTGTTGACAGGGTGGGATACGTGCTCTCTCTCTCTCTCTCTCTCTCTCTCTGTACGACAGGGTGCGGTACAATGTACGCGCTGTAGACGTTGATCAACATTTGTTTATTTGTATGGAAAGATCGTAGTCTTTGTTAAAGAGACACAATACGTAATCTAACACTCAAATCAGATCATTTCGGGTCATTAAACCCATCAACACCTATGGAGCGCACCTATCAAAGCGCACAAGTATCTCCGACCGAAAAATGAAAGAACTGATCACGTGACATCTTTGTAATTGTTCCAATACAACAATGAGACAATAAGATTAGGTCGGGTAATTAGTGAAAAATAATACTTCAAACAACCGGGGTAAATCACGTCCAAATGTAGATCACGTCTAAATGAATTTTGAATAGAGTTAAATACTGTTTTGGGATGGAGTGTACACACCTGGTTTTTGAATGTGTAGCACACGGCACACGAAGGGTAAACGTATGTCAACACTTGTCTAAGTATACCAATCTTCATTGGTAAACTTTATAGATAATAGGGAGATATAGAAGATAAGAAGATGCCTGACGCGATGATATACATTTAAGGACATTTACACTTGTGGTAGAATATTAAGATGACGTTAGACCATGACAATGTACCGTTGTCAACACGCTATAACTTTAGAGTAGCTGGGTTTTCATTGATACTATTTTACAGAAGAGATGGTAAAAAAAGCAAAAAGACACAGTAGAGACGAGTTGTAAAGAAAAAACTTTCGGGGTGCGTTCATAGTGAATAACATACAGAAATGGAAGTCCTTATCTTTATTTTATGGTGTAACGTCGTACATGTTTACATTGGACTGACGCTATTTCAGGTTGTTCTGAAATTCTACGTGTTGTTCTGTGTACACATAATATTGACAACAACTATTGTTTGATAAACAACTATTGAGAGTACATGTATTACAACCCTTACCACTTCACTGTGATGTCAACACTCGCTCCTAAATCTTTTTAAGGAGGCTTCAGGAATCTCCATTTTGTTACGTCATTCACATTATACTTCTGCATCGCTATAAACAAGAAATGGATAGTTGGAATTTCAACTACCAGTGGATGATAACAAATTTTTATTTACATAACTCAGGAGAGATTCTAAATATACATATAGAGTACTATGTTAAATAGATTTCAAGAAGTATTTACAAACACTGGTGGTTGGCACATACTTTCTTTTTTTACTCATAACGTATTTAATAAAAAAGTGAATGCTGTGATTGGTTGGCTGATTGTTTGAAAGCTCTTTGTTTTCATTCTTTAGATTCGCCACAACAATCCACATTGCTTGATTTTGCAGAGTATAAATTTAAATGTAGATGTCATTGTTATATACACAATTTTTGAGAAATGATTGATCAAACGATTACATTTTCTCACGTGTTAAATATGTTTTTAGTTGTGTTTTCCGAAGGTCTCTCGTATCATGTACCCACACATAGTTTTTGGGTGTCTCCCATTACAAACAAAATTAAAAACAAAATTAAAATCAACTCCTGATGTATCTGATCTTTTAATCTAAGAAAATTATGAGATCAAGTCTAGAATGTTCATGTTAACATGTGGTAAATTAAAATAAGATAACTCGAAAAATAGTCCTCTATTATTTAACACTTAGGGACACTGAGCTTTTATTGAATGACATTTTCATTATGCTCCCGTTTTGTTCGAAAATTTTTAAAATGGGCATATGAAATCTATTATAACTTCTATATATCTATTGATTTCTGTAGTCCTAAGAATTATACATTTTAATTTCCATTATAAATATCTCTACACCCATTTTTTCATAAGCTATGAATTAAAAACAAAGAGAAACCTTGACTCTAATTAGTAGGCGTCTAATCGGCTTCATGTTGTAGAAGTCGACACTTCCGGTTAGAAGTGATTCCACCGATTGCAGCGCCCCATGTTTCCGGTCTACGATGATAAGAGAAACATTTAATCTGGCAGAAATCTCGGACGCTTTCGTTCTATCTATAAACCTTCAATTCATTTGATTAAAACGACTAGCAAATTGCTCCACAACTTTTTTTTTTGTGTTTTAGTAACAGGAGCGTGTGTTCAAATCAGATTAAATATTATATATGTACAAAAAGTTAAGACTTCGAAACTTTATCAAAAACCCCTTTTTCAAAGTGTTCATCTACTTTTAATTGTCGTTTGTCAATAATTAACAAACCATGCATTTCCTATCTATCACAATTTAACGTTTCCTGCTCTCCATGCAACGGAAATGTTTTGTCATTTTCAAATAATCCTATATTTCTGTCCATTTCTTATTTTAAATATAAAGTTAAAAATTATTACATTACTACGTACTAGTAAAATATGGAATTTTAAAAAACAACAACTTTTGATCGCTGAAGGATATTTCACATAGAGTAGCAGTATGAAACAAGTTACACAACATCCATGTATAATATAATTTTTTACTTGATTATTTTCACCATCATTTTCTCTCCGAGAGATAACTACTTTACACACGACGTAGATCGGGTTCGCTGATTGAGTTTAATGGTTGGGTTGGGACTTGAAGGGAGCGTGATTCTGTAATGTCTTTCCGGAGAATGGCATTCGTCAGGCAAGGTATCAACACAAAAAACAATCAGCTCTGCTGTTTTTAGCTCTATAAAACGACGCAATCCTAGTATATAATATATCCCCCAAACCGGCGAGGGCACGCCGGGACGAAAGTATTGACTGGTATGTTTGCAGGAAGCACCGTAGAGTGCTGGTAAAATAGACCGGAGCAACTCCGGGCAAAATAAAAAAAAACCCGAACTAAACAATGACATTTTAGCAAGAGTCATTACCGAAGAAAGTTGAATCGAGAAAATATTATTCTCCAAAGAAATCTACTATTTCGATTGTTACATAATTGCAGTAACGAAATTTCGATATGCCGTTATTTCTGGCTTTTTAAATTAATCAGTGCAGCAACGAACGCGGCTAATGAACGGCAATATTTGATAGAAAAGTGAGAGTAATCCAGATATTTCCGGAGCCAGGGTGTTTGATTTCACGTGCTTTCATAAGTAAACATATTGTACTTTTGATGGTCTTCTGCGTTTGTTAAAATACATTTATTCTAGGAAAGACCCAAGAGTTAATTTGGTATAGCTGATTTATGTTACATCTTACGTTCTGCATGGTATCCATTAATCTTTTGAAGTGTGTTTCCTCATGTCCAACAACAACCAAAACAACAACAATAACAACAATCTACGAAAATAGCCGCAACAACCAAACCACAATTATTCGCTATAAAATACCATTGCGATTTAAAAAAATAAAAATTAAACTCTTCCTTAAAAAAAAAATGAGATAAATAATATATACTATTAAACATCTCTTTTGCCTCCTTCGACGTGGATATAGCCATAGCGAATTATTTTTCTTGGCACTGTTTCTCTTTATTGAACCGCTTCATTGATCAGAGAGTGGCCATTAACTTTGCTCATTTAATATAATATTTACTATTAGCCTATTCTTTAAGTGTTAGTCGCTATTTTTTGCATATATTTTTTGAATTGGCGGTTGGTATTTATTATTCCGTGTTTAAGGTGAGAACGTCGTAATCTGTAAGAGCTTTTGTTCAATCATTTCATGTTACACATTGCCGGTATAATAATTACGCAATAAAGTATGTTCAAGACAGTAAGACAGTGTAGGCAAATCTAATGTAGATAAAAAATCAACACACACAAATACAAATTGTTCTATTGCGTGTACTTCGAATGCTTTGTAACATTTACAGTGCATTAAAACAAACCAGAAACAACTGCTTCTGGTGGGATGGAGATATCGTGCATTGCATTTAGAAAAGTGATGAAATATTTATAGAAAATGACAGACATTAAGAAAGAATTAGGACATCGATCCAGAAAATAAGAGATAATGAAACAGACGGGAATATAAATGGCTTTTTTTTTTTTAGAAATTTCTCTATTTGAGAACGATTGTTTAGTAATAGATACATACTCAACGACCTTGATATCATGTTTCCAGTTTTCATAAAAAAATCCCAACTTTTATAGCCAGCAAAGATTATCATTATAAAAGCAAAGCTGTTCAGTATTGATCCATCAAGTGAGTTTGTTTATAAACAGTACAATTCATGTTTTCTTAATTAATGTGAGAGTCGTTACAAACTTCCATAAATAATCGGAATCGGCGTGGACTGATGTGATAAAAACTGTTCATTGCCTGGAGAAAGAAAGTAAGGATGTCACATTTAATGAATATTAAACTAAATTCAAAGGAAACTTTCAAATTGATTATACGAGATGCGTTGAAACAATATGTGCACCTGTATTTCTTGACAAGTTCGTCGATTCTAGAATAGCTTGAACATATGGTTGATATGTAGATTGATGCAGTTTTAATATCCGTTAATTTTAATGTTTTATCAAATTAAATAAAAAACACATTCATCTTTACAAAAATAGAATGCATTGTCTCGTTTCAACGAGGAAATATATACTTAAATCATTAAATATTATGTTTACTAGTTGTCTCGCAGTATAGTTTAAATTTGCCGGGTAAATGTACAAAATGTAACAACCAATCGTTGCTGTCGATATTTGCATATATCTTAACGCGGCAAATTTAAATGGGACAACAAACAGAACAACTCATGGATTTTACTTTATGAGTTGAAATCAATTCGATAAAAATTTCTGTAGTTTTATATTTAGTTATTAATACTTATATGAAACCATCTCAATTCTTGATACAGTGTATTTCAAAAGAAATCATTGCAAAGGTTAGGATTTATATTAAACCAATGGAAGTGGTGGCCAAACTTACTCTAAATCAAGGAACGGCAACATTGAGGGTTACTTTTACTTTCGATTTCAATTGATAAAATTCCGTTTGGTGATGATATATTTTATAATTCCTGTAAGTCACCAGGCATGAAATTGCTGAAAGTCTGTTAGAAATGTCGATGGGTTCAGTCGTTTTAGAACCGACACTATAAACCATTAAAACGCTTTGCTTTGACGGCCTGTCAGGAAACAGCACTTTGAGTTATCACCGAATCAGGAACCGGGCATCATTGGAAAAAGTAATTAGGGCAACTGGAACAAAACGACGAACAGCGCTGTAACACAATGTGTACCTTAAGCTTGGAGAAAGGTGGTTCAAAGGTTGTTCAAAAATTCAAGTTGTCCATACAGTGCATGGCTCGTCATGCTCTATGGATTCAGAACACTAATTGTGGGCTGACCTTAATGCATCTGAAGATATTATTTACATAAAAAGCATCCCGTAGTGGTGTGATGGTTCCAGATACAAAACGCCACAAAGTGGTCTGGTGGTTCCTTAGATATAAAATGTATGTCATGCATGTATGTATCAAAGCACCGTATGGTAATAGGTGATAGTTTTACAAGTTTTTCCTATAATATTCCTATAGTATTCTGATACTAGTTACTACTACATGTAGCTCTTAATGATATTTATTTAATGATATTTAACGATATAACATGATATTTATGTGAACTGTACTGTTATTATTTCGATTTTCCAATAAAAAATTATTGAAATTCTTAATTAAGTATGTGAATAATAAACCTACAGAGGAATACTATAAGTAGCACAGTTTTGACGTAAGGAAAAAGTCAATAGGTACGCTACTCCGCGACATTTGGACCTGTTCCTTATGAATCGAATTCCAAAGATGTCAATATTGTTGACTATACTTTATACATGTAGGAGATCGGCATTCCCGCGCTTCGTTCGATCTCTCCAGTAATCGGAATGGAGGAAAATACTGTGTTCATAAATCAGACGAGTTGAGAATCAGCAATCGGAACACCTCGGATCAACAATCACTTAATAATTGTTGAGTCTGCGAGACATTCGAGGTGTTCCGATTATGAGAATCAGAGAGTCTGTTCACATACACTGTACGTTCAGGGTCACAGTCAGTGTGACAAAAACGTTTTATGTTTCATATTCAGATATAAATCTGTCAATTCACGGTCCACCATTGATCGCGGTGAAATTGGAACCTATTATGTATTCAAATGACATAAAATGGAAAATGTTAAGACGCAGAAAAAAAAAAAACCTTTGAGGATTTAAAAGAAATCATTCAGAGCCTGCATACTTCCTTGATTGCATGGAAATGACTATCCATGTAATAATCAGATTTTTTACGAAATACTTTAAATTAAATGGAGCATCGATGAAAAATGGAACTTAAATGAAAAGAGCCGGGGGTGGGGTGGGAATCAGCCCCCCTCCATCCCATCCCCAAGGAAAATGAACCAGGTTTTGCTCTTTAGAAGTAAGCACGTTGATTTGTTGAGTCAGTGATTCTCCTCTTTTTTGTCAAGTCTTTCACACTGCGATTGATACACATGTACCCCTTTCCCTTGGCGCTTGCTCGATTGGTGATTTCCTGTCACGTGCTTCCAAATATCTTGTTTAAGTTTTTTCTGTGTTCTTTAAGTTTTTGAATAGTATAAGAAGACCTTTCTACAAATTATAAATAATCTAATCAAAACATATATTTCCTTATTGTAACAGATAACATTTATAATTCAACTGTAACAATGTATTTGCTTTTAATGTAACATCAAAGTAACACTGAACAGTAGACATGTAATATATAACAGTAGTTATTTAAACCGATTAATGATACTTACCGAAACTTTAGCAATTCAAGTATCTTAAACATGTGATATTCCTAAATGTAACTTTATCGGCACTGTGCCCATTAACGTAACGAGGTTACATTCCTTTATGTAATTATTACAACTTATGTGTAAAAACTTTGTAAATCGGGGTAATACTCATCACTGTAACGTACAGAAAATATTTCAATGTAACGATTTTACTCTATATGCATGTAACAGTACTAACTGCTACAGAAACATTGCCATGGTCCTTACTGTAACTTAACCATGTAACAGTTCGTAATATTAGAGATATCGTCATGGTCCTTACTGTTATAATAATACATGTTACAGTTAATACTGTTACAGAAACACCGCCATGGTCCTTACTGTTATTTAATCATGTAACAATTCGTAATCTTACAGAGACCTCGTCATTGTCCTTACTGTAACTTAACCATGTTACAGTTCATAATGTTAGAGATATCGTCATGGTCCTTACTGTAATTTAAACATGTTACAGTTAATACTGTTACATAAACATCGCCATGGTCCTTACTGTAATTTAACTGTTACAGTTCGTACTGTTACAGAAACATTGCCATGGTCCTTACTGTAACTTAACCATGTAACAGTTCGTAATGTTAGAGATATCGTCATGGTCCTTACTGTAATTTAAACATGTTACAGTTAATACTGTTACAGAAACATTACCATGGTTCTTACTGTTATTTAATCATGTAACAATTCGTAATCTTACAGAGACCTCGTCATTGTCCTTAATGTAACTTAACCATGTTACAGCTAATACTGTTAGATAAACCTCGCCATTGTCCTTACTGTAACTGAGCCTCCTTACTGTAACTGAGCCATGTAACAGTTCGTAATGTTACAGAGATATTGTCTTGGTCCTTACTGTAATTTAACTATGTTACAGTTCGTACTGTTACAGAAACATCGTCATGGTTCTTACTGTAATTTAACTATGTTACAGTTCGTACTGTTACAGAAACATCGTCATGGTCCTTAATGTAATTTAACTACATGTATGTTACAGTTCGTACTGTTACAGAAACATCGTCATGGTCCTTACTGTAATTTAACTATGTTACAGTTCGTACTGTTACAGAAACATCTCCATGGTCCTTACTGTAACAAATCTGACTGTAACTATCCTTATATCAACATTTAAGAATAACGTTAGCAATCAATGTTTTTGAACCATATTTACAGTTTTTACTGTGAATTTTGTAACTATGAATTGAATTGCTTTTATCTGCCAAAGAATTGTCGTATTCGTTTTTCATATAATTAGACTTTTTTTGTTTTATTTTGTTTTCGTTTGATTGTTTGTTTATCATAAGTATCGCGCAGTTTCTTTCAGAAGTCGTAGAAAATATGACAATAACAACTAAATAATTCAAAAAGTACTAGATTTGAAATGTGCAGAACTTCCTTTATCAAGATGAGACTGTAATGAGTACTGATCAAATTGATGATTTCATATTTCATCCTAAATTGGAAATTTATATTATATTAAGTAGGGTTCTTTTATACTCATACAACGATCGAATTCATATTTAATGAATAGTGGTTTTAAACATCAATGGTAACAATGCATTAATGGGATGGGCGTTTCCCAGTTCTGACGTTAAGTTCATTGAATACACAGAATACTCATCGATGTATTAGAGAGAACAGCAAGGGAGACCCGTGTACACACTGTATGATACACAACTGGGGGTCTAACGTTCAGTTCAATGGCTGTAAAGAATGATTATAATACTGTGAGTGTAAATCAATACGGCTCCAAGTTCAAACACGGGAAGTACTAAAGTACTAAATAAAAGAGGAAACCAACAAGGAAATTACAGTACAGATGGATAACCTAACTCTGATATTGCTTGGAACAAATATAAGTATATTAACACTACATATCCGCTAGAGGACGTGAAAACTAAAAATAATAAGGAAGAATCAACAAAATCCGGATGTTTTTGTTGATGGCAAAATGATTTGGAGTCAATTTAGAAACATCAACCTGTTCTGCGATGACATGATCAGATATAGTTTCACGACCAAACAATGAAGTTTATAGAACTTGAGCACGTACTTATTCTGTCCACAAAATGTACTTGCTGACATTATTCTATGTGATGTTGGTGGAAAAAATATTGGTTTCACCGATAATAAACACATATTTTAATTATGAAAAAAGCTGAAAATTTAAATCCATACGACTTAAAATAACTGAATATATATATAAGATAATACGTTTCTCAGAAGTTAACCGGAATTATTTTCTATAGGGAAAGCAAAAAACTGAATGAATAATTGAGGTTTCTAAAATTCTTGGAATGTGTTCACAACATTTCTTTAAAAACATGACGCCACAAATACTCTATTCAACAGGATTTGACGGTTTATGAAAAAGAAGTCATTCATCAGATGTTGACCTTTAAGAGAGCGTCGACCTGATTTAAAATGTGTCGTCTTATTCCGGCACTCTTAATTCTCCTCGTGCCGATTCCCCCTAACCCCCACGCGAGTAAACCCCTCTCACACCTGCTTCAGGAGTTTCAATAATCGGTCGACACTCGGCGACACACCGCGACCCCGCAGAGATCCGATGAGCACGACCAATGCTCGACAGGCCAATCTAGAACCTATACATTTGTCTGTCGGTTTGTCTGTCTGTCTCGCTATCTTTCTCTTTTCATCGCTATTTGTTTATATACAACATTGCCCCCCCCCTCATTCTCTCTCTCTCTCTCTCTCTCTCTCTCTCTCTCTCTCTCTCTCAGATATCAAAGCATTACGATTCTGTAGGACATCTATTACTAGTGAATTGTTTTACCAACATTTGTTTTGAAAGTCTTGAGCGATCGATGTATTGATGTAAATAAAACAAATATAATTTTAAAAAAAAATCCTCAATGATTGATAAATCAATTATAACGACCCAGTGTAACAAAAGATGTCCATATCTTTTATTGTCGTCTATTATGCAAACTTAGTTTCTTGAAGAAACCTGTGTACATACATGTATCAGACAATTAATGAGTCACAAAAAGCGTTTCATGATAAAATCGGCACTTAATGATGAATTATGAAATTAAATTATTAGAATTTTTGTTTTTTTTTTGGTTGGACCATTAAACATTTTGAATTTAATAATTAGTATAGCTAGATCCTCGGGTTGGATAAGTGAGGTCGGTAGAGGGGTAATATGGTTAATACATACAATGCATATGGGACTTAGTTTTTTGTAAAACTGATTGTAAATATAGGACAATTTAAGATCATAAAAGTGTTCAATTATAAAACCGACGTGGAAACACAATTATAATGAAATTTTGAATTTATTATCAGAAAAATTATTTGTAGGGGTTGGACCATTAACACTATGAATTAGTTTAATTATATCTTTGGGCTGGGTAAATGAGGTCCGGAATGGGAGTAATGTGGGGGTTGTATATTGCCCTCTATGGGTACATATACGTCACTTTTAGCCACGAATCTTAGAAGTATGAAGCCAAGTAAAAAGTGCCTCAAGACAAAAATGAATTAATAGGATAAACCAAAGGTATTAATATACGCACACCTAAAACCGAAAGCCTGGTGATGAATTGAGAGTTCATACCTGTCCCAATCCTTCGCTACCAGCCCACGAGCTTATATGTACAGTGTACTGGTTAAGGTAATGTTGGAAAGTCTCCAATCTGTAACATAATATCCAAAATGGAGGATTTCACCTTGTGATAAAATAGAATGGGTCCCTTTTGTTGAGGTTCCAACCATTGAGTTTAAAACCTCCCCTGCTGAGATGACGTGGACGTGTCTCCCATTCAGGCCCGCAGCTTTCAGAGATCCTCTTTATACTTTTGGATTATATTGGCTTGGAAAAGAGCCAGGCTATCTTTATATAATACTATTATTTCTCTAACTGGGTTGTAAAAGCAGTTGGGTTTTAAAGGGTCAAGTTTGTAAATGGTCACATCTGAAATGTTTTTTGTGTGTTATTTTGTCTATCCTGACGCTGCAGATTCTATACAGCAGGTTGTGTAAGGACCCCGTGCTAGTGAATGGATTAGGCGGGTGATTACCTGTTTGAAAATTTTCATTTACAGATGATCTCAATGACATCTGGAGATACACCCCCTACCCTTTCCCGAAGTGAATTTACATAGCTTATTCTTGGTAACAGTAAACGTGCCCAATATAAAGTATGATTATTACAGGAGAGAGAGAGAGAGAGAGAGAGAGAGAGAGAGAGAGAGAGAGAGAGAGATTATATATAATGTTGTCATTTTGAATAATATAAAAATTTTGCATGAAGATGAAATCGTAATGCCAGTGTCATGAGACATGTCCATTAAAGACTACTTATGTAAATCGATTGAAATGTCGGTATTTCCAGAAGCCATTAAATGCACAGTCACGCGATTTTTGACAGCACTGTCACACAGTTCTTACACGTGTGTAACACATTATACACTGGAAATTCATTCTGTCTAGGGTCTGGGCGAGGCGCAGATTTACAAAAATAACAGGGTCGGGGTACAAAAATTAATATCACATAAAACGTTATTGCTGAAAAATTTGATTTTTTTTGTTCTTGACATTTTGAAAAATTATTCTTTTTAGCAGAATGATACTTAAACTATGGACTCTGTTATAGGTATGATAACTTAATAATTAAAAGTAGAGAAAGTTTTACACAATTTATTAAAAATAACACATTGTTCGCGGGATTGATTTAAACATAAAAACCTGATAAAGGGTATATCTTAATAGTTCTAACTGTTAGTGGGGAAAGGGGGGGGGGGGCTATATATTCAAGGTATATCATTCTAACGAATAAAGGTTAATTTTCTAACAATTAAACCTAGTATCTTAAAATGAAGTAAGAAGTGTGAGACTCTAAGCGTTTTCAATTTTGGTAAAAATCCAGAGAACAGGCTTTATCTTTATTCATATCTTTATACACGTACCACAAATTTTACAGTATAGGGGTAGGATATTTTCACTGATGTAAATGGGGGGAGCGTCTGTGTATATGACTAGCTATATCAGTAAATTGTCGTCAACACCAGAGGAAACCACAAAACAGTCACAGTCTATGCCTCTCATAGTCCATCGTTGTACATTTCACAACACCGACAATCCACCGGCTTCGGTTTCAGAAGCCGACCTGAAAGAAATCGATTGTAGGGCGGTTATGTGACGTAATATGTAGAGTGTGGGAAACCCAGATAACGTTTAATTATAGAAAAGAATATGTTACATTAAAAGTTTAAAATTTATCAATAAACTGTTATAGTTAAGTTTAAATTGATAAATTTTAAACTTTTAATGTAACAGATACACACACACACACTCTCGATCTCACTCTTTCTTTCTTTCTTTTCAATAATTGAACATTTAAATATTCATATTTATATAGATCACTATATGTAAAAATATACAACTATCAAATCCTTTATCCGATAAAAAAAATGAAATCATTAAGGTGTTTCACTTCTCAGTTCGAAGATCAAGATTATTCACGACTCAGATTATAATATCAACTTGTCATGTTCTTGGGAGTAAATAGCTGCGATATGCCCGATCAAAAACTGAATATGAATGGCGTGTATCGATTATTTCTTATTCAGTACACACAAAGGTAGGCCAATACCTGACTCCTTTTAATTGATCGATCCGCCAAGGGGATTTCCTGTCAAAATAGTCTCCCGCAAAGGTTTTGATATAAGGCGGATTTACCTCGATGAAAATGGCAGTGTGTAAAATATTACTTGGTACTTCAAACTAAATTTAGCCAATATACACATCGTTAAAGGTCCTCTACTTCTTTAGTGAATTTAGCTTTCTTTTCTTCTTGATAATCTAAATTGTTTTGAATGGAATCGCATTACTTAAATTAGCTAATTAAGAAGTTAAAAATAGTGAAATGAAAACGCAGTTCAAAAGTGATGTGGACAGAAAATACCCATAGTAGTCTCAATATTGGCCTCAAATATTATTGCCCCTTATTGGATTGGAATCCAGTGCTAAACATACGAGCCAAAGATTTTAGCAATGTCCTACGGTACCAGTAAAACCCACCACAGTGTTGGCTAGAACCGCTTACCACAAAATCTCCCCAGTAATGTTTTAGAGCTGGCCCTGAGATAACGAGTGTCTATATTTACGTAGACGTGTTCTCGTTGTATGAAGTGTTATCAGATATCACACAAGATCCCATTTTACGACATGCCTGTCCCTTCAACTATCGCAAAGATTTCATGCGGATGTAGGTTAGAGTACGTGAAGGTCCTCCATGGCACCTGTAATATTTCATGCTGAAAACACGTTAAGAAATTACCACGACCCAATGAACGATTTACACATCAGTGAGCGGGTGTGTCTACCTAAAGGTGTACCCGATAAAACAACTTGTCCTGATTTTAGAACTCTTTCTCTCTCTCAGTTACATCTATCTATCTATCTATCTATCTATCTATCTATCTATCTATCTATCTATCTATCTATCTATCTATCTATCTATCTATCTATCTATCTATCTATCCATTAATCTCTGTCCTGTGACACTTACATGTAGTCTCTCTCTCTCTCTCTCTCTCTCTCTCTCTCTCTCTCTCTCTCTCTCTCTCTCTCCACTACATCCATAACAGTTGTATGTTAAACATTGAATATTATCACTATATTATATTCACAGAGTTCAATTATCACATTGTGCTCCACACCGACCACTCGTCTATAAATAACAAGTATCAGGTCAGCTCTATGTAAACATGTTCAGTTTTATATTCAAATATATTATATTGTCAACTATTTTGCAGTTATTACAATGGACAAACAGCGATATGGTATTCGTAAAACGTACAACCATCCATATTTATATCATCCCTCCATCTATCTTTCTATCTATCTTCTGTCCCGTAACAAAGTAAGGTGGAGGCTGTATGTTACATAACATTAACCAAGCATTCTGCTCATTACTGGTATCCTTGAATACATTCCAGGCATGTGTCGACATGCGTTTCATTCTGTTATGTAGTATTCATTTTCAGTATGTAATGATATATGCCTCAAACACTTCTGTATGAAAAAATATCAGATAGTTTCGAGGCCCGTTAGGGCCGAGAACTGTCTGATATTTTTTCATACAGAAGTGTTTGAGGCATATATCGTACTTAAAACACTGCCATTGAATTTCATTGTCGATTTACCTGAGACAGTCCGATTTTGAAGGATATCAGTACTGTAACCACTGGTAACGGTCTGATATTAAGAAGCTCACTAATATCGGACTGTCACAGGTAAATTTTTGGACTGATTGAACAAAGGAATGACATCACAACAGTGTTTTAACTTTCAATTGCTGTAGGTAATATCAAATTTCAGCCAGGATTATAATCAAATTAGTTATAACAAATAGGAGAAACTGAATACACAATGAATATATTTATCGAAACGAACACGATTACAATGATTGGCAAAGACCCAGCTTATTGTGACCACATCTTTTGTTTTAGCCCATCAGTAAAGATTATTTTCAGGTCTTTTGTATACATAACTTAATTTGACTATTTAACTTTTTTGACAACGGTTAAATATTGAATGTTGGACATCGTACATTTAACTACCCACGTGTTCCTTAACAAAAACCTAATAAAATACAGAAATACATAAAAATCGTCGTCATTCGTTCAATGGAAACAAAGCACAAAGTATTTCATACATGTATGTAGGAGAGATCAGTCTGCCGTGACGGAGTACGCTTTCTTAATACCGTCATGCAGGAAAGACAACTCATACAATTTCACGTGTATTTGAAAATCTCCCAAAATAATCCTGCTGAGTAGAATAATTATAAATTCTGGAAAAAACTATTACTAAATCCTTAATGAGTTACTTATAATTACTAAGTAAGTAGTATATAAAAAGATAAAATGCTTCGAAATGAAATTAAAGATTACCGTATACATTATAGAGTTCTACAAATTACATAGAAAAACTTATAAATGCATTTTCAACTAGAAATCGAATGGTCGACCGTGAGTACTGTTCGGGCGTTGATTTACACTGTAGGAGAAACAACACGATGAAGCTGTGCTATTCAGTCAACTGAAATGTGACTGAAAAGGTAACTAAAGGTAACTGAAAGCCATTGCTCAGCTGTTCAGCCAACTTTCCAACTCAGTTTAAGTTCAGGATGAAGCCGTGCTATTCAGTCAACTGAATGTGAAATACAGGCAAATAAAGGCAAATTCAGGTTAATAAAGGTTAATAAAGGTACCTGAATGCCATTGCTCAGCTGTTCAGCCACCTTTGTTGTACTGGAATAAGTTTCAATTAAATAGTGCTTTCTATTGTTGACAATATTATTTATGAACACTTTAATTCAGTTTATCTTATTTGCCAATAGTCAATTTGTCAAATAATGGTAACTTCCTTTCTTTAGCTTACGTTTGTTTCCAAAACAACGAGTTCTTAACTCTGTTCGTTATCACCACATGTCATTTGTAACTTGACTTCTAACATTCAAATTTTTGGCAGTCCCTTTAAATTTGCTGACGACTTGTCCCCTTAAATCACATGTACATCAACTGTAGAACAAGTACAATGTAAAGTTCTCTCTGTCCAGTGGAAGCAACCGAACGACATCCCATAAATATTGATAATCTGGAGAGTGAAGGTGAAATCCAGGGTCAGAATTCATCATGTCAGTTTAAAACAATACTTGAGGCAACAATTCTTTAAAATATATGGCAAGGTAAAAATTATAAGATTTCAATGACATCCTTGGAGTAAAATATAAAAATTCTTTATTTCACTATATTTGCATATGATATAAATCATAATCAAGTGCCTATAAATGGTGGTAACTTACACAATTTTTGTCACTGTGTCATGTAACATTATCATTGAGAGAGAGAGAGAGAGAGAGAGAGAGAGAGAGAGAGAGAGAGAGAGAGAGAGAGAGAGAGAGAGTTTGGTCGACAATAAACCTTTTACACGTTTAAGTTTGTTTTTATTAAAAAAAACCACATTATTAATGAGAGGAAAACGCTGTCAGATCGAGGTTGTTACCCAGTTTCTATATAAGCGACCGGAAGCGACGTCACGTCATCTCGTTTTACATGACATTTGGTATTTATTTTCTGTTACGCTCTTTTTGTCGAATGAATGATAACGTCGACTTAAATTCTAAAAAAAATACTGTTAACTGCTTTTACTGAAGAGCCCGGTTTCTTGCAAAAAGGTCACTCATCCTCACATCATAATTCATAATTGTCAAAACACTGTATATGGCTAGTATAAGTTATAACTAAAAACTACCATAAACTGTGAAAATCATCCAATGACTCAGTTTGTCCGACTGTTTTGTTTCAAGTTTCAATATTCATTTTGATTGTTTAGTGACGATGTTATCATGAAACATTTGAGACTGATTGCCAAGGAACCATCAGCAATCCAGTGCATTGATAACAAAACGAGAATACAAAATCTGCAGCAGTGCCACATATTTTACGAATTTAATTATTCATACTTTTGACAATGAATTACACATTTTATTTATATCTGAAAAAGGGGGGCGTAAAGTATACACTAGCTGCCACTGTTAAATTATTGTCTGAAATGGAAGCCGCCAAGGGCTGGATCACGTGATCTTGATTGCTGACAATTCAATGTCAGTCCTCTACCTTAACATGTTAACTGAGCCAGTCACGCAACAAAGTATTGTTTATGTATCCATTTTTGGTCATTAAGACATCATATTTGACAAAACAGTTTGGTTATCAACAACAGTCCCACCCCCACCAAAACAACAATACAAAACAAAAATAACGGAAGCAAAACAATAAAACAACCAATACCCATTTATCATATTTGTAATTTTTGCATGAAAAAAAGGCGTTGTTCTAACAACTGTATTTATAGGCATTTAAATAGTTATTAATGTATATGCACAAAATATATCGCTAATTACAACAACATTTATAACAAAGGAAGTTTCAAAACATAGTCTTTATACCATTTGAACATTTTCAAACTAAGGTATTTCAACCATTGTCAACCAGAATTTGACTGTCCATTGTCGAGCTTAGATACTTTTTTCTTCCCCAAAACCCCCCACAAAAAACCCCAAACAAACAAATAAACCCAAACATTAAAGTTTCCACTGTTTGTCAAATTTCATGAAGTTTATGTGATAAATTCAAACTTCGCTTGTACCTCGAGAACAGGCATTCAAATTTGAACTGGCCATCAGAAACATCGCAATCTAGCATCGTATTGATCTCAAAATGGAGATGAAAAATGTCAGCTAAAATCGTCACAACGCCCATTTAACATTTTTAATGAATCAAACGAGCTTACATAATGCCTTTTGTGTTTTAGATTGACCAAATTGTACGTGTTAATTTTTGGGTTAGATGTGGACCTGGCCATATATGGAGTTAACTTTCGTCACAATGGACGCCCGTCTCGTCATTGACTTCGTCATAAGAGTGTAAAAACGCATAACCACGTGCCTGTGCTACTCAGTCCCGAAAACTGTGGACACATTACCTTGTGACTGCATATTTGTCGGGAACATTATGTATGCTAATTTATTCCAACGACGAAAACAACCTATTATGAATGATAGAATGTTACGTTTCATAACCTTTTTTCATTAGATTCTTCTAAAAATGGACGATCGAATTGCATCATTGTAGATTCTTGAACGCAACGTTTTACCTGTTGTTTTTAAATTCACCGCAAATGTACCTTGGGATATTAATAATTTAAACCAGATTAAAAAAAATAAATTATATTACTTACACATGAATCTTTCTACAGAAAGGCCTAACAATCCTGAAATTTGTTTTTGTTGAAGCAGATTAACGATATAGTTACCTGGCTAAAGACTGGTTCTGTTGTCTGTTCACTCGATCATACATATCGTACTAAACCAACCTCTCAACCCGCGACGAACACATACAGGTAGTGTTCCACTTGTAGCGACCAACAACCTGGCGGATTTTAGTTGTCCCTTCATTCTTTTGAGAAATATATGGGTCCAAGAGCATGGAAGATTTCATTCATTCATTAAAAATACTTATCAATCCAAGACTGACACTGAAAATGTGTAAAATTCAATAAGACAGGGAAACAATTCTAAATTGCATTCTGAATCTGGTAGGTATGGCATAACTAATGTGTGGTGTGATGCATAAATGTTGCTTCATGATCCTGGGGCATGGGTTCAGTCCTGTACAATCATTTATTTACTACATTTTTGGAATTTGTATACAAGTCATAGCTAACAACACCATATTTTTTTTGAAACACAAATGCAGTTTGTATAAACATCAGAAGTTTGTATTGAAATAACTTGGTACAATTGTAACATCAACTTTCATCAAGTTTCCCTCTGAGTTTCTACGCGTGTTTAATGTTTTTTCATTCATTAGAATTTGTTAAAAAACAAATAATAGATAAGTTTAGCAGTTAAAAAAAAACACTTCAATTTTATTATTGAATTTCCTCAGTAAAGAATGGCCAAAACCATTTTGCTAGTGATATATTTCATCAACAAGTTTATTATAAAATAAACAATGATTTATATTCTATAACATATTTTTTTTATAATATTTTCCAATGAGATTGTCAAATTTGATATAATTATTTATGGGAAAATGGATTTTTAAATAAAATATAAAGGTACCAGGCCAAACAATGTTTCTACCATAAGTTAATTAAAGTGTTAAATTTGCACAGAAATTGTTTATCGAACCCGAAAATTTTATAAAAATTTATTGCTAAAATTATACAGGTTAGTGGGGTAATCTCTTATACCTACAAAAGGAAATATGACTTAATTACCCTAATTTATTATTTCGTGGAGGATGTTAATTCGTGGATGAGAGGTACCCACGAATTCCACGAAAACTGAGCCACTACGAAATCTAATGATTCCACAGTATTAACACATGAAATGGAAATCAGATAACAAACAATACAGGAATTTAAAAACACCAAATACAGTAATTCTTATCTACTCTACGTAATGTTTATTGAGTAACAAATTTAACACACACACAAAAACAACAGATTTTGTTTACAACCAATCATTTGTGATGGACAATCCTACGATATCATACCTCATCACCTTTTCTGTAGGAAAACTTAAGTCTCTAGTAAACATGGATCATCTTTCAAGATCTGATATTATTCATAACCGCGATGGCAGCGAACCCTGTAAACCCACGAAGAGGCGACGGGGGTCGTCAATCTCAGTTCTAAAGTCAATGCTGAATTAATGACTTTGTCAGAGAGAGAGAGAGAGAGTGAGAGAGAGAGAGAGAGAGAGAGAGAGAGAGAGAATAGAGAGAGATAAAAAGAGTTAAATCAGACAGAGAGAACAGTCTCTGAGAGAGAGATAGAGGGAGAAAGAAAGAGAGAGGAGGAGAGAGAGATACACCGCCTACATTTTTTCAGGTAATCTGACTCACCTATCCGCAGGTACAGGTAGGCAGCTGTTTAATGACAATCTTAGATGTTTCATGTACGAGGAAGCTGGCATTTTCACCCCCTGCTACTACCTACACCTTCAAAACGGAAGGTCGCTCACCATGGCTGTCTGGTTACAAAAATGTCCTCTATACTTTTATCTAAGAAACGTGAATCAAAATGACATTTGTTAATTCATATAATGCATCTCTGATTTTTTTTTCTCGTAAGATTCTAAGCATAAATGTCGCCCTACTGATTGAAAGACGTTTATCGATAAGGCAAAGAGAGTCACTTTTTAAAGACTTCAGGGTTTTTGGTATGAACTAGCTTTCAAACTACAAGTTAAAGTTGACGGTGGTCGTTAGTGAAACATGCACAACATAAAGATCTTGTTGATTTCAATGAGCAAGGACAGAATAGCCGGCAATGAAATAGACAGGACAACATTGCACACAATGAAATAGACAGGACAACATTGCACACAATGAAATAGACAGGACAACATTGCACATTGCTGTTTGACACCAAACTAAAAAAAGTTCAAGGTCTCGTTAAAAGATATATATATGATTTTTGTCAGTTCTTTCTTAAAGAGACAGTACGGCGCATCTTATTAAAAAACCGACTTGAAAAAATTTTCCGATCGGGTTCGGTATTTTTGTACTACTCATAAATGTATAAACTTTCAGAAAATTACAAATTTCTCCGTGAAATAAATCTAATTATTTCATTAAAATTAATAATTAGGTATAACCTACACATATATACATCGCCACGTGTAACGGGGTTCCACTTTCTATACCATTACGCATGCGTATTTACTATAAACAAACCAGCATGGCGAGTAAGAGACCGGGTAGGCCTGCTTACTTGAGTGAATTGGCAAAGAAAATAAGGTAATAATTGTTCAAAGTTTTTGAAATAACCACAGTTATTATTTTGTAAGCATGTATTTTGCGTGTTTATCATAGGAGTTGCTACAACCTAAATTCATTTTGTAAGTGAGGCTCCTTGAGGGATAATTTGACATATTTATGTCTGTTAATTTTAAAATGAATTGAAATTGGTAAACCATTAATAAATTATCGAGAAAGTGATGATGTGTTCCGTTTAGAGAGTCCCTTTTACCTCTTATACCACGATGATCGTAGTCGGGCGAAGATATTGTAGTTTTCAGCACGTGTCAATTACTGTCAATCAAAATCCACGTGGTACAAATAAACGATTTAAGATTATTCAGGTTTGTACGACCCTTAAATTTCCGGAAGCTAATAATTACATTAATTAGGTATGTAAAAGAGATTTTTATGTACTTCAACTGTCACAATCAACATTATTTCGTATTTCCTAACAATACAATGGGTAAATCTGAAGTTATTCACACATGTGTTTTCAGCTGTACTGTCGCTTTAAGTTTTCTATTGCCAAGAGCACCGATTTAATTCATAGATTTAATTCATGAGCTAAGTATGAGATTTAATTCATGAGCTAGAGTAAGCTCATGTTATGGACTACTCTCTCATTTACTGGATAAAAGAAACGTTTGAGTTATTCATTTCATGGCTTTTGACATTACAACTGGCTAATACTTGAACATTTATCTTCCTTTATGCATCATTTGATTTCATAAAAAGTCATCAACCATCATTCGATGTTTATTGTGATGAACATTTATTCACAATTTGCTATCGTCTTATGACGTGTCCATTATTATACAATGTTTAATGTCATGAAACATTGGAGACAATTAGAAAAAAAGAACGCTTCCTATGTATATGTTTATTATAATGATTCTATCTTTTGTGCAGAATTTAATAAGATTATGCAATGTCTATTGTTGTTTAACTTTTTTTTAGCACGCGCCAACTCCCACCTGAGTGTACATTAATCACCTGTCAAGGTTTCTTTTTTACTCATATATACATGTAATCAGTATGACGAAGAATTTTATAGGAGACAGTTTTAAGCCCTAGTGTATGAATAAATCAATAAATGAATGAATAATTGAAAAAAAATACCAACAATAACAACTTTATCATTCACAATTATTGGACCTATTGTTTGCCTTCCAGCGGAATGCAATTATGAAGCATTGACTATCTTAAAGATTGTGTGGGTGACAAATAGACTCTGTAAGAAGCTATGCAGTTTAGGAAATAGTTGCAATAATTGAAGACTGAATGGGAAATCATGTTGGCAGATGTTTTGTAATACATGTGCGTTGCTTGCATAATGTTGTGCTCTTTGTTTCGACGATGTTGTTCATGCTTTGATAACGGCAGAATATCAGTCTTGTTCTCAAGTCTACTGCAGAATGCTTTATCACTCGAAGGTCCGAAGAAAATGGTAGATATCATGATATAGGCAGATGAACAAATATACTGCGGTTTCATCCTCTTGTTGAGCACCATTTGTTTGAGGATTTCGTTGTTGATTTGACCCAAACTAGAGTATGATTGGTAGAGTGATTGTCCATGAATTTTTTATATACAAAACTTTGTGTTTTAAAAAAAATCAAAGTTAAATGCAATAAAAACTTAAATATGAAGATAAAATTTATGAAAATCATCTAAAGAGAATCAAAAGAACTGATGTAAATTTGATATAATGAAAAAATGACAATAACAAACCGTCAACCATCTCAAAAATCCATAAAACGAAATACAAATTCAAAGCAGAGCAACAAGGACCTCCAAAAAGATAGAGGTAGGATCAGGTGCCATGGAGGAGTGAGCATCCTCTGCTGACCGGTCACACCCGCCGTGTGCTCTTTGTCTTAATCGAGAAAAAACGGAAAAGTCCGTAAACATGAATGATTGGTTAGTATTCATGATTTATATAGGGCAATTTATTCAAGCATATTTTAACACATCTAGAATCTATTTAGCTCATCTCAAAATATCGTTTATCTTTATATGTGGGTATTTTACCGGGAAAAAAAACCGGACACATTAAGCATTTCCCAATGGATGAGCACCATTTTTACAGTTTTTTATATTGTTGAACTTTGTAATGGGGGCTTTTATTATTGTGCACGGCGCATGAAGTATGAAAATTAGGTAAATGAGTAATTAAGGCCCTGTTCCGTTACTGGGGCGCATCCTGTAATAGGCTGTTGCATTGTATGGTATCCAGCAGCACTTCAATTGTCGGTGATCTAGATCTAACTTGTAGTTCTCGGATTTTACAAGTATTCACTATAACAGCGTGTCTTTTCTCTCGGTTCACGTGAACGTGGGGCTCTTTTCATATTCTGGTCTCTTTTTTGGAACCACTGAACCAAATTCAAGCAAGCTTGGCTCTTAGCATAAATTGGTAGGGAGCTTTCACATTGGTCAAAAATAGTAGATATAGGGTGTTTAAAAAATTCAGAAAGCAAATAACCGGATATATCAAAACAGCTAGTCCCATGAATTGTAATATGTATAATATATATTCGTTTGTTCATCAGTGTATGGAAAAGCACAGCCTCATATTTGTGTTATTTTTAAGAAACTGTAGAACATACCAGTAGAAAACAAGAAGAAAAAAAAATCTATGAAAAAGTATTGATGTCATCCTCTTTTGACTTTCCATTAAAAATGGGGACTTCAAAATTAGTTAGAAATAAATGTAATCATTTTCGAACTCAATGGAATTAAAACCCAGAAGAGGAGTCATCTCAGAGGAAATTCCCACTTGTATTGAAACACACTTCATTCATCTGTCACACTATTACCACCTAATAAGTCAATAATAAATCTGTGTGGGTATATCAGCAGAATAAACATCTAAAATCTAATGCACTCCTGTGATGAGAACCATTTACGAGCCAGAAATAAGCGACGGTGTCACATCTGCCTTAACAACATTCCGTTCTGGCTTGCTTCAAATTGTACTGTTAAGGCATTACCTTTCCCCAGGTAAGATTCTGTCAATTCAACCCAGAGTAGCTTCATATTTTCCATTAACCCATCATCCCCCCTCATATTAGTTTTATTGTCCCCCCCAACGCAACCCTGTGTAGTTCTATACTGTACTATCGAACTATCTAAACACCACCCCAAGGTAAATTTTGTTGTCTCCCAACACAACGCAGAAATCAATGTACGTACTCTTAAAGTACAAGGTGTTTAATAATGCAGCTATCGTTTTCCTGTTTAACTTGTTTGTTCCATTTATTGTGTTTAACAAACCCAAGAATTTCTATTTCGGATGGAAGTTGTTCTATCTGTTTCTGTTTTTAAGGGGTTATCAATAATTGATTAGTTTTACTCCTCCTGGTAGGATCATGTAAGGACCTATTTTATCTTTGTCTCCAAACATAAAACATGATGGTGGTAGATGAATAAGAGATATGTGTTAAAAATACAAAATGATAATTCATTTAAATAGACACATATTTACACAATAGTTCAAACTAAACATTGTGTAATTCCTAAAAAGATTTACAAAGAGTAAAACATGTATATTGTACAATTCATGGTTTTATAAAATAAAAAAAATAAGAGGCCCATGGGCCACATCGCTCACCTGAACACCAGTTCCTTGTAACATTCTATTTCATAGCATATGTTATTTCTATTTTAAACTTTGAACCCCTTTCTGGGGCCCCAGTATTGGTCCGGGATTTATGGTTGGCTTTAACAACTACACTATATGAGGATCCTTGCATAGTAATCTCACAAACTGTAGCATTGTAGTTCTCAAGAAGAAAATTTTTAAACATTTTCCATATGTATTTCTATGTTAAACTTTGAACCCCACTTAGCGCCTCAGTATTGGTCTGGGGGTTTTGCGGCCCCAGTATTAGTCCGGGGGTCACGATTTAACCAATTTAGAATCTACAATAGCCAATGATGATTGCATAGTAATCTCACAAACTGTTGCACTGTAGTTCTTGAGAAGAAGATTTTTAAACATGTTCCCTATATATTTCTATGTTAACTTTGAACCCCTTCTTGGGCCCCAAAATTAGTCTGGGGGTCACGGCTTCCACAATTTAGAAACTTAACAGTTTGAGAATGCTTGCATAGTAATCTCACAAATTGAAGCATTGTTGTTCTCCAGAAGAATATTTTTAAACATGTTCCCTCTATCTCATTATGTGAAACATTGAACCCCTTTTTGGGCCTCAGTATTAGATCGCTTCTATAATTTAGAATTTTCACTGTTTGAGGATCCTAGTATAGTAATCTCACAAGTATGACACTGTAGTTCTCGAAAAGAAGATTTTTAAACATGTTTCCTATATATTTCTATGTTAAACTTTGAACCCCTCTTGAAGCCCCAGTATTAGTCCGGGGGTCACGATTTTAACACTATAGAATCTACAATTGCCAAGGATGTATGCATAATAATATTCCAAACTGTTGCATTGTAGTTCTTGAGAAGAACATTTTTAAACATTTTTCTTATATATGTTTAACTTTGAACCCCGCCTGGGGCTCCAGTTTTTGCCCGGGGCTACAATTTAGAATCTACACTATACATACACGCTTATGTATAAATATTGGCATTTCTGGTGCAGTGGTTCTTGAAAAGAAGAATTTTAAACATTTATCCTTTTTATTTCTATGTTAAACTTTGAACCCTGCCTGGGGCCCCAGTTTTGGTTCGGGGGTCACGATTTTTACAATTTAGAATCTTGATTATATATACAAGCTTTTGTGTAAATATTGGCATTTCTGGTGCAGTGGTTCTTGAGAAGAAGATTTTCAAAGATATGCACCCTATTTTCACTGTTTCGTAATTATCTCCCCTTTAAAAAGGGTTGTGCCCTTCATTTTAACAATTTAGAATCCCCTTTTCAAAAGGATGCTTCGTACCAAGTCTGGTTAAATTTGGCCCAGTGGTTTTAGAGAAGAAGTCAAAAATGTGAAAAGTTTACAGACGGACGGACAGACGGACAGACGGACGGACGACGGACAACGGATGATCAGAAAAGCACACTTGAACCTTCGGTTCAGGTGAGCTAAAACACAACAAAATATATGCAGTTTTAGTGACACAACCAGTTCACCTATATCAATTTGATATGATGTTGAACATGTATTTGACCGGATATATAAAAATCGTGCATACGTGATTCGTATCAGATACATGCTTTAGTTCAACTCGCTTTCCGTTATCTAACATCAGATTTATAAAAGCAATAAAATAAAATCTATAAATAAATAACATAAAAAGATAAAATTAATATAAATAAATAAATAAATAAATAAATAAATAAATAAATAGATAAATAAAAATATAATAAAGAACTTGACGGTTTGTTATTGTAATATTCCATACATTTTAGCAATCCAGTGCTTTACCACTGATGAATATATCTATAATAACACGTGGCTTAACTTTTAAAAAAATTGTTGAAAGCAGAAATAATGTACATGCTTGTTAGGTTAGGATCAGTGATGTTCTAAATTGTTTTGGTCACTAGAGGCAGAAGTTAATAAAGAAAGTAAATAGGCAGAAGTGATGTGTTAAAAATAGGAAGAAAATAATCAAGTATGTCTTTCATTATATAGGCTGTTGCATTATCGCCATTTATGTTTATCAAGGACATGAATAATTTTTTAAATGTGGCAAATTTATCAGTACATATTTGAACAAAGATAACCTTTAACCACACAATGACGTCATGAAGTTGACAGCAAGCCACTTTGGTGTTTTTACACGTAATGCTTGTTGAAATTGGTGCGTTTTTTCTCGCATTGAAAGTCAAATATTTTATGGATGTATGTATTTGACGGTTCATTTGTCTAGATTATCGCCTTTTCAGAAAATATATGTGACATTTCTAATCAATAATAAATTAAGAAATTGATTGTTTAAATGGATGTGTTGCCAAAAACCCCAGAGGTAACAGAAATGTTCAAATCTATAAATTAGCGTAAGATAAACTTTTTTATTTTATAGCTTAATGCATTTGAATTAACTAATCATCGATAAGAGTTGGTTTCTAATATTGAAAAGTTTATTGGGTCCCGAACATTAAAAAGACGTAATGGAAATTTTCAGTTAATTTTGCAAAGTCTGCAGAGAAAATGGGTAAGGCTTACATTACTTTATTGTTCCATCTACAATTGTAAACTAAGCCGATTACTCCACGAAAGACAGATGCATACAAAACTCCGACTGAATACAGTGAGACGATAAATTCATATTGACCATATTTTGATACTTCGGAATTTGAAACAAAAAGCAATTCCAAATTATAACAATTACATAAATTGTAAGCTGGACGCTAATTTTTCGATCTTGAACCTATTGTTCATAAAAAGGAAATAAAAAACATAATGAAAAACAACATTTGACGTGTGTTGTTACTCTAAATATCGTCCATGTCTACTGCCTTCCATGTAATAATATTATAGTGTATAAGGGTTATTTTCGCCCCGTGTAATTTTCGCCCTTCTTCACTTGCAAACAGTTTCGCCCCGTCTTGGATTCGCCCAGACACACCACGAAAACCACGGTCAACCGAAGCGAAGCGGATGTTGACAATGGTTTTCGAGGGGTGTCAATTTCAACTGTTATACCCTTCCAAACAGGCACTATTTATATTAATGTTTGCTGGAAATCTCGGAAAAGTGTAGTCCTTCTCTGACAATATTAATGTTGACCAGCTATCCTATGATATATGATATCCTTGTTTCATAATACAATTCAAGAAGTCACAAAATAAAATCTCGAAAATTAAGAACGTATTTAACAACTTGTTCTTCAGTTTTACAATCTATTGCTCGGCACTCGTTATTATGTTATTGACAAAAAATGTCCTCTAAGGTTATGCAATGTCTTAGCAGCTGTATGATATATATATTCAAAAAAACTTGTTTCTGGGTGCAGAAAAGTCAAATTCGTATTGTCACAATTATCCGGCAAGGTGTTCATCGTAGGAAAAATGCGTTACGAATGAAAACCTGCTGTACCCATAGGGCTCCTTCGAATAAGATACTGATTAGACTTGAAATACAACGTTTCTTTTGTTTTGTCCTGTTGTGAAACATTAATGAAAGCGTAAAAGTACACCCTATCGATATCATGATGGATGTTAAAGTGGTTGGTGCACAGAAGTTGTAAAACCTTTATGTTCTGATATAAGTACAAAGACATTGTTATGAATGCAGCTTCTTTGATTTTAACAAGCTTCCAGTTAATTGGACCTTCGTGAAAACGTTACAAATGCCAATATGAAACTGACCTTAGATTATTTTGTCAAAATCCAACAATCACTGATTCAATTGATAACTAGAAAAAGTCGTTTGGGTTTATTGAACAATAATGAAGGAAAAAAGATGAACAGCAAAACAACGTAAATTTGGATGATAGAACTAGTTTACCGAAAATCTAATCGTCGTAAATATTATTGCCATGAACTAGACTATAATACACGGTTAATCAATACTTATCTTTTAAAACAAACATATGTTTGCTCAGAAAATGTAAATTAATTTCAAATCCAATTTTAGGGGCGAAGAAAAGACTTTTATTTTAGTTTGCCCTTGGTTTTAAAACTATTCATTTGATTTTCCCCTCATTAGAATACTTTCATATTAGGTATTTTTTAGATTGTTGGCGGATGTGATGAAACTGTACTCCATCCAAAAAAAACCAAAAAAAAAAAAAAAAAAAAAACGTACATTACTACACAAATGATAAAAAATTATCGGGCCTTTTCAACAAATTATGGAAAACTAACTCAAATATATCAAAGCCCTGGATGTTATAAACTTACACAGAATGGAAACTTCGTATCAGTTTAGTTATGATCTAGCAAACCAATATTTATTCTGTAGTTTATATCAAGATATGTCATTGGAATAAACGTTTGCTCAAATCTCAGGACATCTCGCATTGATTAATATTAGCATCAATAATTATGAATAGGGGTACGACAAGGAAGCATATTTAGTATAGCAATGTTGTTCTTTTCTAAAGAAAGGAAAGTAACAACACTGTGTTAAACTTCAAAATAATCATATAAACACAAACGACATCAAGGATTGGAAGCATACAAAAAGTTATGTTATCACAGTGGTGTTAAACACTTGAGTCAGATTATTTTTGCTGTTCAATTGCTGTTTATTAATAAAATGTAGAAAATGATTAAGTATGTCTTTTACTTGGCTGTTGCATTATCGCTATTTCGAACAGTAAGTCCATGCATTTTTTTAAATCTCAAAACTTGCGTATCATTTCAAAAGCAGATTTATTTACACAAATCTATATAAAGATTACATTCAAAACAGCTACCAATCCATGACGTCATGAAGCGGACAACAAGGCATCCAAAATGTTATATTTTAGATGGAAGGAGCGCTTTTTCTCGCCATTAAAGTCTATCTTTGTATAAATGATTATATTTTAAGGTGCGTTTGTATGCATTAGACTAAATGTGACATTTCTTATCAGTTTAAACTTATGAGATTGATTTTCTTAATGGATGGGTTGCCAAAAAAAAACTATAGACTTCAATAAAAATGTGCAAATCTTTAATTGGTATTGAATGAATTTTTGAGCTAATCAATGATCTTATCATCAATAAATATTGAGGACGTTAAAATGTTTAATTACTTTTGCAAAGTCGACGGACGGAGAAAATAGGTAGAGCCACCATCAATCTTTTAGTATAGACCATAAACTTTTAAATATTCCATAGTCATTAGAAATTGTGAGCTCGGCAGATGATTTCACTAGGGACGAATGCTTTCTTAACACGAATACAGGAATGTGAATCACCAAATTGATATTAATTCACATTTTGATCCTGCGATATTGGCAGTAGTATACATATATAATATTTAACATTTATCATAAACTGGACGTTAATTTAGAAACTAACAAAAAGAAAAGCAAAAACACAAACAAGAAAACCAACCCTTTAACGTGTGTACTGTTTTCAACAAGGGCCTATGGCTATTACTTTCTACTTGACAATGTTTGGTAAAAGTAATCCTAATTTGACTATATGTATGTTGGTCAACTCTCTTTTTTTCCGCCTGATCATATCCAGTTATGATGCAGTATGCATTACAACAAACCACCAAATTGATTCATGTTTATTAAAAGCTTGAGAACATTGTTATGAGAACATATTTAGGAACTTTTGTTTTCGATTTACAATCAGTTGATTTCCTTGCAATGAACGGTCTTAGAAAACAAAAACCAGATTAAAACATACCCTGGCCCTCGTTTCTGTTATAAATATATACTGATGCTGTAAACTATATCATTTTTAGCAATACGTTGATTGACGTACAACTTTATGTACTTGTGTACTGAAATGTCTTTAAGGTCAGGTACAGTGCACTAAACAACTGTCTTAGCAACTAGATATCATATTGCATGCTTGGGTGGCTTTTTTTAAAGAAATGGTTCTTCAAACGGGTGCATAAAAGTCATATTTGCATCTGACAAAATTATCCGGAAAAATTGGCATCTTAAAAAAAATAAGTTACAAATGAATATTTGTGGTACCCATGGGAGTTATTCTAGTGGCATACTAATTACACTTAAAATATAACTATTCTGTTTCTCTTGTCCTGTTCTATTTTCAAAATTATGAAAACATAAAGGTACAACAGGCAGCTGTTAATTCCTTACTATTTTAATGTTGATGCGCAAAACATGTATTACCTAACACTTTTGTGAATATACATGGTCAAGGTTCATAATGCTGCCATTAGATTTATATTTTATTTTGAAGTTTTGATCTCATTGGAATTTCGTAATATGACTATAACCTATTAGGATACTCAAAACTCCTTAAAATACACGCACGGCGGGGCTTACATAAAGTAGACCTACAATATTTGATTTTCATACATCAAAATTGAAAAAAAAATGTAATCGAATTTGCTTTTTCTTATTTTACAACGTACCCACAAACTTTTTTTTACATAAATAGACGAGATAATTTCGTAAAAATAGTTAAATTAATATCTATATCTTTGTTTATCATGTATGCGCATGTGCGTTGGCTTGTTGTCGAGGACGTAAGTCTGGATTCACCTAGTCTGATACGACTATTTACGGCCAGGCGTACGCCTCTTGGTGAAACGCCACTTTCGCCGGACTAAATATTGGCGTACGTACAGTACCGATCAGACCCAACCTAACACCAGAGTAAACCCCAACAAAACCCCGCGTTTACTTTTGGGGTTTACTTGGGGTTTACTCTGGGTTTACTTTTTGAAAATTTGGGTCCACTCGGGGTTTACTTTGGGTTTATTTGGAAATTGCTTTTGAGGTCAACTGTACACACTTAAGTGTGAGGCAGACCTGTCTTTTATCTTACCAACCTACTGCATGTAATTCCTGCCCCTTGTATATTCCGAATATACAGTTAGCGTCTGCTTTCAGGGGTATATTTCTGGACGGGTTTACTCTCTGTGTACACTCTGGATTTAGTCCACTCTGGATTTACTTCGGGTTTACTCTGGGTTAACTCTGGGTCCACTCTAGTAAACCCAGAAAGTAAACCCAGGGTTTAGTTGGAGTTTACTGTCTGTTAGGTTGGGTCTGATCGGTACTGTACGTCACAAGGCTAATCTTAATGAAACAGAGAGCAGTTGATGATGGAAAAAGAGCGACAACTCTACTCCATGGCAGAAACAGGTTAGCAGTATATATATATATGTATTAAACATACTGAGGTGTTACAGTGCTTAAAACCTGTGGTGAAAATATTATCCATTTCCAAATTGACACCAATTAACAATTTTACTTTTCATTTTAAACATATTGTTAAGAAAAAGTGAAGAGATCTGGAATAATTATGTTACATTAAAAGTTTAAAATCAAAGATTTCTAAACTTATCTATAACAATCATGTGAGAGAGATTGTTATAGATAAGTTTAGAAATCTTTGATTTTAAACTTTTAATGTAACAGGTTAAAGATTTAAAATGTACCAGCTGTCATGAGAACATAAGTTTGATTTTTTTTTTCTCAGATAAACGTAAATAGTTTGTATTTAGAAAAACCTCGAGATTCTTTCATGTGACAAAAATGTTAATCCCATTGACACTAGTCTTTGAAATCTACTTAACTTAATCTCCCGGCAAATTGAATAATTGCTGGACAATAGAAGTGTGAAATTTTTCTGGCATGCCATTACCATCTCTTTGTCATAAAAAAAGCAATGCCTGTCAAAAAATAAAATTGTAAGAGAGAATGGTTTAAGATCTGGAAGAGCACGGTTGGGCTAACTGTGCTGGAACCCCGCACGTTAGTACAGAATGTGTAATGTTGGGCTAACTGTGCTGGAACCCCGCACGTTAGCATAGAGTGTGTTATGTCGGACTAACTGTGCTGGATTTCCGCACGTTAGTGTCGATTTTGTGTACAGAATTATATCGGACTGTCCGTGCTGGAATCTCCGCGCGTTATTAAGTTGTTATCTCGGAACTCCGAGAATCGGTTTTCATTGGAATACCATGTACCGTTTATTTCACCAACTTAAATACAACTTGTTGATCTTTTTGTTTCGTTTTGGAGTTTTTATTCAGCGTAAACTTGAGCGAGTGTAACGAATTGAGCTTTCCCCTGAATTCACCATATGGATTTTAAGAACTTATACATTACAATTTACAGTTTACAATACAAATCAAATACAAGATACGTTCGTGAAAGTTGGGTAGTATTTAAGTAGAAAGCCGAGTGGCATGCTACCGGGCTAGCTGCAACTTCACGTTAAACTTAAACTACACGATTAAAAAAAAACTTTACACTTAAAAATTCATTGGTGAAAATTTATAACATTGTTTCAAAAGTAGTTCCTTTTTTATCCTGTTGACTACTGACCTGTCATTTGGTGTGAAAGAGTGTACAACTGCAGTGTTTCATATACGTGACAATTTGGAGTATTCTAAATGTAATACCAGATAAGGATAATTACAATTGATTAAGTTCATCCTATTTACCTATTTACTTGTATGAAAGGTTAATTTTTCTTGAAATTCTAAATTATTAAAAGCATAAAAATAAATGGTTGAAAATTTGAATACAATTTAAACAGAAAGACAAGTTATGTTCTTCGATCACATTTTTTATTTGTTTAAAACACTCAGTTCGAATTTCCTAGGTACTTTCGTTTTAGAGGATTTCAAACATGGCAATACTATTCAACGCATTTCAATATCAATTTAAATGAAATAAAAAGAGGTAATGTAAATGAGACTTCGTTTTTCATAATTAACCTGGTTTAGAAATTGGAACATAACAAGTGGCAATATTTAGATATTCGAATTCAATATGTGTATATTTTTTTTCCTTTATTTTCGTCATCAGTTTTGAATGCATTCCCTTGTCTCACAATTTTATAACTGTGTTTTGAAGATCAGCATAAGTACTTTTTATAATTTCAATATTATTTAGTTACTATAATCAGTTGTTTGAACAATTTTACTAAATTTCCCTGCAAAATCCTTCATAAATTAGAGAATATGCCACAGTAATGAATCTGTTTGAAATTTGTTTGCTGCAAACATTTTGATTCTTAGTAGTCGGGTATTATTCTTCTTTTGAAAATTGATTAGGCATGCAGACTTTTTAAGGCAAATTTGAGTAAAAAATCATAAGTCTGAAAACAAGGTGAAACTCTGCCATTAAGTGAACTAAAAGATGATTGAAAAATGACTGAAATATGACTGTATAACAGAGATGTGCCATTCAGTCACCTTTTAAGACCTTTCAGTTATCATTCAGTTGACTGGGAGAGGACGGTCTAAGTTTTGGAACTTGTGCCCAATCTTAATTGTATTAATCTACAATAATAATGTGTTCAAATCATCCTGTGGGAAATAAAGTGTATAAAGTCTTTTATCAGTAAAATGATTTCTGTTTATCAGTTCATTGTTCTAGTTAAAAAATTATCTGAGGTAAAATGAACAAATCTTTATGTTGAAAAAAGGAACTAAAAAAATCGTTATGTACAAAAGTAAAAAATATTAAGATCAGTGAAAGGGTCATTTGGACAGAAATATTCATGACTAACTACATAAACTTACTATGTTCAAAAGTCCAAATTATTTATACAAGTGAAAAGGTCCTAAGGCTGAATTTAAGATTGGAGAAAGGGTCATTTGAACTGAAATATTCATGATAAAATACATAAACTTCGTATGTACAAAAGTCCAAATTAATTATACAAGTGAGAAATAAAAGTTCAAATTAATTATACAAAAGACCAAATTATTTATACAAGTGAAAAGGTCCTAAGACTGAATTTAAGTTTGGAGAAAGGGTCATTTGGATTGAAATATTCATGAAAAAATACATAAACTTAGTATGACAGTGTACAAAAGTCCAAATTAAATATACAATGAGAATTAAAAGTCCAAATTAATTTTACAAAAGACCAAATTATTTATACAAGTGAAAAGGTCCTAAGACTGAATTTAAGTTTGGAGAAAGGGTCATTTGGATTGAAATATTCATGATAAAATACATAAATTTAGTATATACAAAGTCCAAATTAATTATACAAAAGATCAACGTCCTAAGACTGATCTATTCATAATTATATCCCACTGTGAGGGACAAAGCTGAAATGATAAGTCAAGATGACCAGAATGCCATGGATCTGTATAATAATACATCTTTATAGAAACACTTGAAGAGGTAGAACTTGTAACATTTTATCATTCTGAGAAAGGAATGAAGTGTAATTTAAAAAATATACCGGAATATTGTGGTTTTATAACAACGTCGTCTGTTGTGAATTTAAAATTTTAAAATAAAATAAACATTGTTTAAATCTTAAGTAAGTGCAAAATTTAGAATCGACTATTATAGTCTTGAGTAGTTTTATTGATTTCAATGGTTGGAGGAAATTTTCTGAAATAAATTTAAAATGATGTCACTAGAGTTAACTTATTACTAAATACGATATAAAAAACGTCGTTAAAGATTAAAAAAAAAATTCGGTGAAAATGTCTGTAAATTTGTTTAAACTATTGAAAATGAAATCTATTTTTCAGGTTTTTTGTAAGCTTTATTTCATGCGCCAGGCCCAATAAATAAATCAGATTTTTCATATTTTTTCCAAAAACGTTGCACACCTTACATTATATTTACATAGAGTTGGAAATAACAGCATGCATGAACGACATAGAATTCGAAACCGTGTCAGAAAGCTTTCTCTATTACATATAAAGAATTTTTTTATGGTCCAATGTTTAAAACTGTTCTCCTCCTGGACGCTACTATTGGTCTGGAGTCTCAACGGTTTAAGAGACCTGAAAGTACATTATATCACGATACCTATACGGTCTTTTAATAAAAATAATATAATATTCCCTTTTGGGGAGGTGTAACTCTTTGTTTTATCAAACCGTGAAGCCTTTTGACCAAAGTTGCTTTATAGAACGTATCGTTGAGTTTGGGGAGTTGATTAAAAAAATAATAGATGAAAATATCAAGATTGAAGGACAGACGGACGCCAAGGATGTTACCAGAAAGAAACACTTGAGAAAAAGATAAGTAAAGATAAAAGCAATGTATTTATCAATCAATCATTTAAGATTTAAATTTGTAAGCTTTATATGGTTTGGTCTCGTATCTCTTAAATCACAAGTTGTTAGCCAGACTCCTAATCATGAATGCTCTATTGGTCATATTTCGTTATGTTGTCTGCGTTTATCTGCTCGTCGTTCGGTCACAGATAACACACTTTAAACAAAACTAAGCATAACTCTTCACAAGACAAAGTATATGAAGTTTTGCTTTTGAAAGAATTTTTTTCTTGGAGACGTAATAAAACAGAAAGAAAAAAATCCTAAGATGGCTCACTTTATCTTGAAATAGTTTCTTAAACCAAGGGAAAATACTAGATTATGAAATATAGCATGATGTTTATACATCAAATATTCTAAAATAAGCAATTCTTTGTAAAATAAAAAAAAAGTTCATGATTTTCATGAACAAAAGACGCAGGTAGATTTGAACTTAGGATCTTCGATTTGCTCTGCTTTGAATTTGTATTTCGTTTTATGGATTTTTGAGATGGTTTATGGTTTGTTATTGTCATTTTTTCATTTAGAAGCCTGATATCTTAACTACCACGCTATGCTGATATTTAATCAATTCGATCGATAACCTTTAATCACAAAAGAGCTAGACACCAACATTGTTTTTGATCCCTCTCATGACATGCGTCACACATTCAAGCAAATTTTCAACCACAAGAAAGAACCTTTTAAAAACGACCTTTATATCATTTGTGAAATGAGAAACATTTTATAAAAAAAACAATAATATATCTCGTGTCCTACTGATCATCAAAAGTGAAATCAGATTACTTACATTCATAATCAATGAACAGTGAAAATTG
Source organism: Magallana ariakensis (assembly GCA_020458035.1). NCBI lineage: Eukaryota > Metazoa > Mollusca > Bivalvia > Ostreida > Ostreidae > Magallana > Magallana ariakensis. The sequence continues at coordinate 73,624,479 of CM035813.1, forward strand.
AAAAAGAAAAAGAAAAACAATATTCATATAATAACGCAAAAACGGTGTTAGTAACCGATGTATTTATACTAATGCTTTTGAAGTCTGGTTGCTTTATTGCTTTGGATGTACGACCAATATCGACCGAAATATGTCTTATGTTTGATTGGTGGAGTCCTTCTTAAATTTAGAAAAGTATTACCGACCATGACCTACATTTTGTGTTTCAAAAAACAATTCCTAGTGATTTTCTTCAAATAACCAAGGGGGAATTGTCGACATTGAAGTTGTATAGAGGTTAGTAGTTTTTAACGTTATGCTCAATAGCTCTTCTTTCTTATTAGGATCTCATTGTAAATGTAAAACAGTGTAGTTTATGAGAAATTCTTTTTTTTTATTTAGTTAGTTCAATTCTTGCACTATTATTTCTGATTTATTTCATTAATTTAAAAGCGAAAGTAGAGTAAACGTTCATGATCAATTTTAGTTAACTCGCCAACAGAAAACAAGTTTCTTAACATATGTTGGTCCGTTGTCATCGTTGTACATTAAGTGTACTTAACAAAGTGTTTATTTTTATAAACATGACCTTCCCTTTTCCGAACCTCCCGTTTGTGAAAAACACAAAGTTGTATACTTTAAAAATTGTTTATATTCTTGAAGACCAATGCAATAAGGACAGAATAGAACTGAAATTATTTTACAGAATCTGTAAACAGGAGTGTTATTGTTTGTATAAAGGCTGATTGATCATTTAGGGAAAATATATTGATTTTTAAAAATCTATTTTCCATTCATAAAATATTAAGCGATTGGATATTTGCACACATAGATATAAAAGTGGAGAGAATCTCTGTCACTTTTCAAGAAGTCAAGAATTAAAAAATACTTCCGCCAAAATTCTTTCAAAAATTTCTTATGTAATGTAGTATACACCACAGTTTGTTTAAGCATGTAGCATGAATTCATTCTTTTGCCTTTAACAATCTGATATTATTAATTGTCATTAATTTAAAAAAAAAGAAATATGTTCAGACTTTAGTAGTTATCAGAGAAAAAAAAATTTTTTTTTCTTTAAGATATTAATTGATGAATAGAAAGCATTTGTTCTTTTTATGAGAATTCTGCTTTAATGAAAAAATATAATAGAAAGTGTTCTTGTCTGTTCAGACTTTAGTAGTTATCAGAGAAAAAAAAAATTTTCTTTAAGATATCAATTGATGAATAGAAAGCAATTGTTCTTTTTATGAGAATTCTGCTTTAATTAAAAAAATATAATAGAAAGTGTTCTTGTCTGTTCAGACTTTAGTAGTTATCAGAGAAAATTTTTTTTTCTTTAGGATATCAATTGATGAATAGAAAGCAATTGTTCTTTTTATGAGAATTCTGCTTTAATTAAAAAATATAATAGAAAGTGTTCTTGTCTTTACAATTTACAAAGACAAATGGGCTTCTTATGTACACATTTGTCATTGGCTTAAGTGATCAGACAAGTTCATAACTCGGTCAACTTTTAAACATTTATTTCTTTGATAAAACTTATTCCAACCACATCCATTTTATCGTACAATTTCTGCAAAGAAATATTCTGAATACTTTTTATTCTTGAAATTTATTTTTCAGCAAATGAATAAAACTGCATGAGCATGACCAATAGTGTGGCCCAAGATGTGTTACTGTGTAATCTTTGTGAGACCCCGGGTCCCCCTATGTACTGTGATATTTGCCACATACACCTGTGTAAATTCTGTGTAGGGGAACACCTTTCAGATGAATCCAAAGAGCACAAAGTCGTGTCCTTTAAAAAAAGGGGATCCACCACTAGATGTCCAAAACATTTATCAAAACAATGCGAACTTTACTGTCAAAATTGTGACATTCCTATTTGTGCAACGCGTGCTTCCTCTGAAGAACACCAAGGCCATAAATTTATTGAAATATTGAAAAACATAGAAAGCAAAAAAGAAGGAATTCAAAATGACTTACAAGAACTAGAAAAAATAATATCTCCAAAATATCAAGAAATTATATCTAACATCTCTGCTCAAAAAGCTGATCTGAAAGAAAACTCTCAGAAATTGACAACAGCTATAAACAAACATAAAGAAGACTTGCACAAGGAATTAGACATCATTATTCAGAAACTGAAATTAGATCTTGAGGAAATGGACTCCAAACACCTAGATGTCCTGAATAAACAGGAAGATGAAATCACACGCACCATTTCTGAAATCAAGGTGTGCATTTTAGAATTGAACAAATTAATGAACTCCAATGACGTCAGCCTTCTCTCTACCTACAAGTCCAGGAATGCTGCGTTCAGAAGATTGCCCCATAAACTCACAGTTTCCTTACCTAGTTTTACTCCTCATGAGATAAACAAAGAACAACTTTATCAACAGTTTGGTTCTCTGTCAGCTTCGTCTGTCAAAACGGAGGAAGATGGCTATACACTGGATTCTCTAGGTGATGAGTCCTCTTCCTTTGACAGACAACTTATTGATGTACCATCCGTTATCACAGATATAAACACCGTGTATAGCGACCGTACCCTGCGCAGTGTGTGTTGTCATAGTGATGAAGATATATGGACGTGTGGTGAGGACAAAATCATGAGACTGTATAGTCTCAAAGGGGAACTATTAAAGTCAATCAAAACCAAGTCCGGGGACAATCCATATGACATAGCTGTAAATAGGAATGGGGATCTTGTTTATACAGATTACAAGGAAAGCACTGTGAACGTGATGAAGAATAAAATAATAGAGACAGTGATCAGACTGAAGGGCTGGAGTCCCAGTAATGTATGTATTACCTCCTCTGGTAACCTTTTGGTTGTCATGATCAGTGATGATGTAAAACAAACAAAAGTTGTGCGTTACTCTGGTTCAATTAAAAAGCAAACCATCCAATTTAACAGCAAAGGAAAACCTCTCTTTTCATCTGGTCTTTACACAAAATACGTCAGCGAGAACAGGAATCTAGATATATGCGTGTCGGACCATGGCGCTCAGGCAGTAGTAGTGGTCAATCAAGACGGTAACTTCCGGTTTACCTACACTGGTCCTCCCTCCACTACCGATAAGCCATTTAATCCAGTTGGCATCGCCACCGACAGACAGAGTCGGATCCTGACAGCAGACCCAAACAACCATCGTATCCACATTCTGGATCAAGACGGAACGCTCCTCCGATACATTGACAAATGTCATTTACGAGGTCCATGGGGATTATGTGTGGACAACCGAGACAACCTCATCGTTGCCGAATTACCGACAAGAAAAGTGAAGAAAATCCTATATCTAGAAAACTGACTGTGCTTATAAATTTCAATGTATATGTGGATATGTGAATAGGGAATATTTTAAAATCAGTCTATTTATTGGAATTTTACAACAGTTGTTTAATGCAATGTGTGCAGGTTTTTAGCGTTAAGCCCTTGATTCAACCACATTGAGAAGTGAGATATCTTTAAAGAATTAAGACAAATAAACAATATTATTGTTAAGTTTATGATGTTATGCAATTGTAATACCACCAATTATATGCTTACATGTTTATATTACATTTTCACAATTTGTTGTTCTGTTTACTTATTTACAGTTGGAAAAGATAATCTTGAATTTTTTACGACGCAATTTCTCATAATAATACCATTCACTTAAATGTTTGTGAGAAATCAGAGTTATTTCTCTTTGATATATTTAAACTTCCATGATTCCAACTTGAAGGAAGTAAACATGAAAAAATCATCAAGGGCTCAAATTTGTCTGGTTGATGTATATAATGATATCTGAAAACCATTTAGACAAAGCTTTCCTCAATAAGAAGATATACCACTTAGTATAACTAATTCTTGCAATCCATGAGCGCTGCCATATTTTTAATAGCATTACTTCCCTGCTGGGTTATCTCTAAGAATCTAAGAGAGGGCAGCACCGATGCTGACGTCAGTGAGACTCATTGCATTTTTACACACGCTGTCACGCTTAGTAACAGATAAAATGTCATCATCAAAATGTGAATTGAAACTTGAAATGAATGTAAAGAGTTGTCATTTTGAAACAGGGTTTATGGAGAAAGATTTTGGATATCAGAATGATGCATTCCCACCAGCAGTTAATGAATGGAATGTCCATGGATCAGTGTTATTGTGACCTATTTTTCCTTGCACTCGGAAATTTCTAAATTTGTTGCTATGAGTTTTAACAGTATGTGTGCTAATAAATGAACATACAATGCAAGATGCATTGCTCAGCATCCTGGTTATTAAAATGTGACTTAGTTCTGTTGTTTTTCTGACAGCATAAACGGAACCGGCATTCGTATCATCAAGATCTAATCTAAGATAAAAACAGATCAGAGAGTAAGATTTCTAGAGCATTTAAATAAAAAGTAACGGTTAGAAACCCCAGAAAGAAAATGAAATTACATTTTTACATTTATTTAAAATCTACAAAGAGAATTTTATTATGTAAACACTGACTGCCACATCTCCGTACAAACATCTGGAATGCCATGGTCTCATATTTTACAAATTATCTATCCATTTTTGGCACAAATAATATATAGTTACCTAAGGTTCAGTTAAAGAAATATACTGAATTTTAGTCCTCTCATGACAGTACAAAAGTTTGCTGCACATCCAGGCATCATTTTCCTTTGTAACTTTATCAACTCTGTATAAACTTTGACCCAGTTCTATGATTGACCTAGTCACCACCAGCAATGTGGCTTTTCTACGTCAGAGAACAGATGTATGGTGAGAGAAAATGAATTACCTCCATAAACCTTTCACTGAGAGTGTTAAATTGATAAAATCTCATGACAGAAATAAACAAAAAGGTTACAGACCTCATTTCTAAGTTTCAAAAGTCTTTTAAAATTTATTAAGCAACAATTTTTTTCATGTTCACATCCTTTAATTTTTTTTCATATAAATTACAAATTACAATGATCATAGTTTAACAGATACATTTTGTCAGTAGGATGTTTTTGCTTGAACTGACTATTAGTTTTGTATAGATTTAATACTTGTTAAAATTATTTGGGAGAAAGTGCATGAGTGTTTGGCGAAATATCTTTGAATCGACATAATTTTGTTCATATGGACTTTTATTTGGTCTGATATATACTTATGTATATGTATTCATTCTTTTACTTTTGTTAAACTTGTCATTTTGTTAAATGTTTTCGGAGGGGAAATAAGCATTTTTGCAAAATATTTTCAATCAACTTCGTTTGTTCGTTTTATTCAATCCTTATTTGCCTTAACATATGATCAATCAATTTATTTTTTGCTATTCATATGTAAAAAATAGTTTGAGAAATAAATGAGCATATATATTAATTATTAAAATATATTTTTAAAACCCCATGAGTTATTGTTTTTATTTCAGCTACGCTGAATTTTATACTAGTTTGTCCTCTTATAATCTGTTAAGTGCCTGTCAAATACCTTGTGTGAGCATCGCTAGAAAGTCACAGAAATCTCACAATGCATTAGAAAGCTAGCGTAATTTGCAAAAACTTTAATAAGCTTTACACTCATCAAAGGCTGAAGGTTGTAGTAAGTGTAAGACAATATCAATCTCCTTTTTAATTAAAAGGAGCGCCGCATAAAGATTTCAACATATGTGTTAAATGTTACTCATATTGATTTTAGAAATAATTAAAATGTTTCTGTTTCATAATACGTTAATAATTAACATAAATTTGTGAGTGACCCAAGGGCCATCGCAATCCAGATATACTGTATCTTCCATTTTGCAAATGTGTACATTTACGTATTGCATATAAAGATTTTTCGAGAAATATCAATTATGTTAAATGACACATTACGTCAGAAAACAACATAAATACGACTCATCTTATATTGTTTGTCGAATCTTTATCTTTGTCGTTTAAGTGTCATGTAATTTAAACGTAATTCCAGTTTTCAAAATGTAAATCATTTTGAATTATCACCCTAAGAAGAAGTGTAAATTGAATATGATGGATATTTCAATGTCAGACATATTAGTCTGACATGTTATGATCAGCACAAAGTCATCTTCCTAATTCATGAACCTCAATGAGTCGGACAACATACTGACACATGTATGAAAGTAATGGTCAATTGTGGATGTTTAATTTCCATCACATCTAATCTACGTCACAGTTATGCCCGGTAAATGACTTGATTGCGTCTCTTGTCTTTATTGAAAACGAACATGACTTTTTTTTGGATTAATATTAGCCGACTGATAAATTAAGCATCAATGGCAATAACTCTGATCAAAACAGCTTTAATGTATCAAATAAAAAACAATTAAGTAAAGTGAATCTTGTTTTAAAAGATTTTCAAAATTATCTCCACCTATTCAATTGTTAATGATTGGGCCGCTTTTGTTGTTTCAGTGGTTGAAAAGAACTTTAAAAAAGAGTTTGTCTATTAATATGCAACAACCCCATTGATGCCATCGGTGATTGATTTGAACAAACCTGAATCTACACTAAAGATCCTTAGACACAAATTCCAGCCTCTCTGGCTAAATGGCTATGATTTTTCCTTTAAAGAGGACAGATGTGACCCTTCAAAAAAAAGATGTTGCTTGCATAAATGTATTGTATTCATTGGTAATGTAGTATAGTTAATATTGTCCGAATCACATTTTTGACCGGAAAATGTGTCCCTGATATAATGTTACCCGTAGGAAGAGTCATTATATGTCCATGTTTTCTCAGTAGGAAAGAAAATCCGAGAATAATCCTTCGTTACTTTAATTCAGCTTCCCATCAGTTAACAACTTCATTATTATCGTTATATGATTTAAAATGAAGGAAGGTCTCAATATTTTTTTTCAAAATATAAAGTTTATGAACAGGTTTTAAAGATGGTTGTAATGTGTTTATTTCTCATCGGCTCAATATTGGATTAGTAAACACCATTATACCTAGTATGTGATTATAATGTCCTGAACAAATCCGTAGAACAGTCCGATCTAAAGTTGTAAGGTCAGATAAAGCACATGTTTCACATTTTAAGAAAACAGTTAAAATACTTTGAATTTCCTGATTTTTTTTTAAAAACTTAAAATCAAATTTACCTTTCTGATCACATTATATAAAAAAATAGTATTACTTTACTACAATGCATGATTTGTTGATAAGATATTCTTTATTTAAAACAGTTCGCTACGAACTTTGTTTTCTATCCCGTTCATGGCAAGCGCCACAAATTCAAGCAGAAGATCCAGAGTAAAAGATAAAATGTCTTACTGATCATGCGTAAAACGTGAAATCAAATCAAATATATTATTTTCAATGTAGATGAACTAAAATACTTTGGCCAATTATCAAGAAACGAATAACACCAATAACCGACTTGAAGACGTTTCATTTTTTGTCCGACTGATATTTTGATTTGGTTGTACAACGTCAGGACCACAATTCTACTGATAATGGAATGTTTATTGTGTTTGTATGGCCCGGGAGACAACCCAAAGTTGTTGAAACATAACATCAATGATGACCTTCATTTTGTGTTTTATCGAAAAATAAATCACGTGATTTTAATCAGATAACAGAGGGGTGTACTGCCGCCATCTTGAGGTTCGTAGTTAGTTAATTGTATACATGTATAAACAGCTTTCATTTCTTATTATAATCTTTTGTCAACTCATAGCTTTTGCATCATTAGTTGTGAAATATTTCTAATACCTGTATGTTCTGTGCTAAAGCTTTTATGTTCGACAATTTTATTAAACAGTGTTAAAGCCCATCCCATCAAAGTGCCTGACCATGGACCCCTCTCGTAATTGGGCCCAGGATGTGTTAAGGTGTTATCTCTGCGAGACCCCGGTCCCCCCTTTGTACTGTGACATTTGTCACATACATCTGTGTAAAGCCTGTGTGGGAGAACATCTTTCTGACGAATTGAAAGAACACAAAGTCGTGTCTTTTAAAAAAAGGGGATCCACCACTAGATGTCCAAAACATTCCTCAAAACAATGCGAACTCTACTGTCAAAATTGTGACATTCCTATTTGTGCAACGTGTGTTTCCTCTGAAGAACATCAAGGTCACAAATTTATTGAAATATTGAAAAGTCTAGAAAGCAAGAAAGAAGAAATGCAAAACGATTTGCAAGAACTAGAAATATCAATTCATCCTAAATATCAAGAAATTGCATCTAACATCTCAGTCCTAAAAGACGACCTGATAGAAAACTCCCAAGAATTGGCATCAGCTATAAACAAACATGGAGAGGATATGCATAGAGAAATAGACATCATTATCGCAAAACTAAAATCTGATCTTGGTGAAATAGAATCCAAACATCTGACTGTTCTAAATAAACATGAAAATGAAATCACACACACCATTTCTGAAATCACACAGTGCATTTTAGATTTGAACAAATTACTGAACTCCAATGACGTCAGCATTGTCTCTGCCTATGAATCTAGGAATACTGAGTTCAGAACATTGCCCCCTAAAATCACACTCTCCTTACCAATTTTTATACCTCAGGGTATTACCAAGGAACAGATGCATTTACAGTTTGGTTCTCTGTCAGCGTCTTCCATCAAAACCGAAGAAGATGGCTACACAATGGATTCTCCAGTTGCTAAGTCCTCTCCTCCGGAAAAACCTCTCATTGATGTACCACGGACCATCACAAATATAAACACCGAGTATAAAGATTCACTCTTGAATATTAATCCAGGCGATATGTCCTCTTCCTCTGACAGACCACTTATTGATGTACCAAAGGTCACCACAGACATAAACACTGGGTATAGCGACAGTACCCTGCGAAGTGTAGTTTGTCATAGTGTTGACGATATATGGACGTGCGGTGAGAACAAAATCATGAGACTGTATAACCTCAAAGGAGAACTATTAAAGTCAATCAAAACCAGATCCGGGAACAATCCATACGACATAGCCGTGCATAGGAGTGGGAATCTAGTTTATACAGATTACAAGGAAAGCACTGTGAACGTAATGAAGAATACACAGCTACTGACAGTGATCAGACTGAAGGGCTGGAGTCCTTCTAATATCTGTAGTACCTCATCTGGCAACCTCCTGGTTGTCATGATCAGTGACGATGTAAAACAAACAAAAGTTGTGCGTTACTCTGGCTCAATTAGAAAGCAAACCATCCAATTTAACAGCAAAGGAAAACCTCTCTATTCATCTGATCTGTACACGAAATACATCGCCGAGAACAGGAACCTAGATATATGCGTGTCGGACCATGGCGCTCAGGCAGTAGTAGTGGTCAATCAAGACGGTAACCTCCGGTTTACCTACACTGGTCCTCCCTCCACTACCGAAGAACCATTTAATCCAGTTGGCATCGCCACCGACAGACAGAGTCGGATACTGACATCAGACCCTAACAATAGGCGTATCCACATCCTGGACCAGGACGGACAACTCATCCGCTACATTGACAGCTGTTATTTACGAGGTCCATGGGGATTATGTTTGGACAACCGAGACAATCTCATCGTGGCTGAATTACCGACAAGTAAAGTGAAGAAAATCCTATATTTAGAAAACTGACTGTGGTTTTAGATTGCCCGTCAATAAACACATGCATGTATATCTATAACATGTTGAAATACTGTATATGGAAGCAAATATGTATGTACACGAAATTTACATTTAAATGCATATGTGGATATGTGATGAATATCAAGTCTATTTATTAAGTCTATCTATTAAATTGACATTGTTCAAAAAATGCCCCACTTCTACAAGGAAGTATTTTCTTGTTTTAATATCTGCAAAACGATGCCTAGATTTAAAACTACAGAATCATGTTTGAAGCAACCTATTTGGTCTTATAGCCCTTTCACTTACAAGGGCAAATCTGTTTGTTTTAAAAATTAGATAAAAAGTGTAATTTTATTTACAAAGCACCTTTTTATTAAATGGGAAACTAAAATTCTTGGGTGATCTTTGAACTGTTATACAAAACAAAAGTAAGTGGCTTTGTGAATATACCATAATTCAAAAGGTAGTTAGGAAATACGATAAAAAAACTTCGATTTTTCAAAGACAGATTTCTTTTTTAAGGAAATCGATAAATTGATTCGAGAAAAACAAAACACCAATTTTCTTTATTCCACACACACAAAAAAAATAATAAAAAAAATTCATTTCATGTTCACAGCAGAAATTCAGTAACGAGTTTCAAATTAGCTCAAATTCAGACTGGGAATGTATTTATTTCAATAAAATAAAATCAGTGGAAGATAAAAAAAAATAGCAGAATTCAATTACAAACTTCTTAAAAACATTTTATGTAATAACTTACATTTAAGCAAATGGAACAGTCAAGTAAATAAGAATTGTAAAGTGTGTCAAAATGAAACAGAGAATATAAGACATTGAATTTTTGATTGTAAAAATGTTCAGAAAATATGTAATGTAATTAGTGAATTTGTAACTTTTCAAGTTCAGTAGAGACGTTATTATTGGTTTTTACTCGGCAAAAAACAACACAATCAGAATGTACAACATACTTTTCTTTTTTATTGCATTTAAAATATACAAACATAGAATGTATTGATAACACTGAAGAAACAGAACAATCTTTGTTTTATGCAGTAAACGATTCTGTTTTGATCTATTCAAATGTTTTAAATTATATACGATAGACCTGTGGTGGAATTTTCTTTACAAATTGTATTTAAAGCTATAATTGTACAAAACGCACTTCATGGAGGGTCAGCCATCCTGTAGGTGAGTGAAATATAAATGCACGTGTATAAATGCATTATATTATACCACGTTCCAAAAATCATTATGTATCAAAATAGTTCAATATCTACGCATACGAATGCATAAAATATTATATATATATATATATATATATATAGACAGATTTACTATATATAGATTGTAAACTTTATTAATTTATGATTACATTTAAAAATGTTTCGTATATAACAAATTTTTAATCCAGGGGACGCCTAGCACCCCAGGGGTGAGGAATAGCCAGAGGGCCTCTGAGGAGGGTTTGCCTTAAAATGTTTTGTATGATATGACATAAATTAATAAAAAAAAAAGTATATTTATTTGAAATTTAAAACAATTGTTTGAGCCAATGTTTGCAACTTTTTTTTAGCTTTAAATACCTTTATTCAACCACATTGAGAATTTAAAAAATCTTTAAAGTATTATGACAAATGAAACAGTGTTTTTGTTAAGTTATGCAATCGTATTATCATGCACCAAATATATGCTTACATGTATATATCACATGTTCTCAATTTGTTGTACTATTTACATATTTACAGTTAAAAAAAATTATTATTGAATTTTTTACGAAGCAATTTCCCATAATGATAGGATTTACTTAAATGTCTGAAATGAGTGTTTGTAGGAAATCAGAGTTATCTCTCTTTGATATATAAAAGCATCCGTGATTCCAAATACAATTAAAAATTACAATGATCATAGTTTAACAAATATTAAGATTTTCTTTTCTTCAACTGATTGATAGTCTTAAATATATTTTATACTTATTAAAATTTTTTTGGAGAAAATACATGAGTATTTGGCAATATATCTTTTTATCAACATATTTTTTATGGAATTTAATTTGGTCTGATATATACTCAGTATATGTATATGTATTCATTCCGTTAATTTTTTAAATTTATTATTACATTAAATGTTTCGGGGTGGGGGAGCGAGCAATTTTGTAAACTTATTTTGATTAACTGCGTTTGTTAATTTTTTTAGTCATTATTTAGCTTCATATATGATTAATAATTTATTTTTTTGGTATTCATATGTAAAAAAAAAATTGGAGAAATAAATGAGCATTTTAGCAAAAAATATTTAAAAACAACCATGAGTTATTGTTTTTATTTCAGCTACGCTGAGTTTTATACTAGTTTGTCCTCTTAAAATCTGTTAAGCGTCAGTAAAATTCCGTTTGTTAGCATTGCTAGAAAGTCACAGAAGTCTTACAATGCATTAGAAAGCGTACTATGCATGACAAGTTTAATAATTGGTTAGCTTTACACACATCAGAAGCAGGATAGTTGTAGTAATTGTAAGACAATATAAATATAGTTTTTAATTATGAGGAGCACTGCAAAACGATATAGACATATATTTTAAATGCTACTCATATTGATTTTTTAGAAATAATTAAAATGTTTCTGTTTCATATTACGTTGATAATGTACATCTGTGAATGACCCAACGGTTCGACAGGGAGTGCCATCGCAAATCCCGATATTTCTACCATACTGCAAATGTACCTTCATTATTATATTCTATGTTTCTGTAGGTGTATTTACGAAAGTTTTTTTTTAAAATTTTATATATATATATATATATATATATATATATATATATATATATATATATATATATATATATATTGGACTTTAATTCAGCCTTCATAAGAACATTTAACACTGTTATTTTCATCAAGTGAAGACCTTTATTCGAATACTTATAATAAGCAATGCGTATGTAGTTATATGGTGTCTTATTTCATAATTTTGTGATTGACTTTATTTCATTTATTTCGCGTTTAAACAGGTTTGCTCCTCTCTTTTTGGGTAACTATTTTATGTCACATCTTATTTAAAATTTTTGCATCATATATTAATTCTTTTTATATATTTATATTTTACAATGCCAAATAAACCACACTGAATAAAATTTTTAAAAGAAAAAAATATATTTACAGAGTTTAGTAAGGGACTATATTTTGTGGCGGAAGATTTTCAAGAAGAAAATGAACAATTTTCATAACTCAGTAGTTTTAGAGTACTGTTATTTTAGCCTCCAAATTTTCAGTGCAGACTTAACTTCCAGATATTTTGTGTATTAAGATATGTTTATGTTGATCTAAAAAACATTTTTGAACAATATTTTGATATTTCTATCGATATATTTTGGCATATTTAGCTTATATTTCATAGAAGTCAAGAGAAAATTATCTCAATTTTTGCCTAAAATTAGGTTTTTTTCATGTCATATCTCAATTTGTTGAGATGCGACCTCTATTTTTTTTTATTTTTATATGAGACATTAAATGTATGTCTATTTGTATGCAAAGTTTTAAAAAGGTGGCATTACTATTATTTTTTTTATTTGCGTTATAGTTTGATTGCTCCAAAATTTTGTAACAATCTTTACATTTGCCGTTGTATTCATTATGTACTGGCATTTAAAGCCATCAGTAAATTTAAAGCAAGGTTTTGTAAACTTTGACTTGGATATTACTTTATAGTCACCACATGTGTTCCACTTCATACTGTATTGAAATCATAACTAAATAATAGTTCAAACTATAAATATTTGTTTGATTTCTTCAAATAATCAGTTTCCATGCCAAATTTAAGCAATACTTTCAGGAAAATTCTGTTTGGGGCCCCATATTTCCAAAAATGGCATGTGACAGAGGTCACAAATAAAATAAATAAACATCTTAGGTTCCCATCTTTATATCTAAAATGTTTTTGGATGATTGACATTACTAGTATTTCAAGTGCCAACCTCCTTAATGAAAACATCTAAAATTTACGTACGTGCATGTACCACCAAAGAATGTGATTTATAGTAACTGTAAAAGGACATGATGTTATATCTCTACCAACCAGCATTTTCTTATGAAACATTTTTCAAATACTAAGTACAACGAAGACATATGAAATATGCTATTTTCTTTAGTTTCCAAAGCAAAACAATTGCATAAAACCATCGCTAGTTGAAAAAAAAAGTATTTTTTTCACTGTAAAAAGGAGGAAAGAGATAAAATTAGGATGTTTTGTTGCATGAGTACTAAATGATATGCACAAAATGTATGTTTCTGTTATTAAATTCAATTGAAAATTGTATATGTTTGATGATTAAGAATTTGTTGAGTAAAGAAAATATGAAAGGCATGTGGTTTTAACTCTTACAAAACATTCGTTTGTCTTCGATTATTTGTCATAAATTTTATTTCGATTGTTGCTTCCGTGAAAAATCATTTGCATTATTGAACAATATTAATACTACAAGTAAACATTCATAATGAAATGATGCTCGATTTACATTTTTTGATTGTCAAAATAAAGCGTGCCATTTACAAATCAGCAACAAGTTGCATAACTCCGGTATTCATGCACTAAAGTCATCACATATATATTTAGTTTAATTCCCTCTTCAGTCACACGAAATTAAAAAAAAATTAATGAAAAAATCAATTTGTAATAGACGACATTACAACCGTTCTAGATCTCGACCTGTAGTTTCCTTGCCTTTCAGCTTTTCAGGAAAACAAAGATGGTAATTGTTGTTTCTACGCTTGGAAAATAAACATTTATATTTTGAGAAAATAATTATTTAACACTGCTTAATTAAGACTAGTAAAGAGAGACGTACGACACTGTAAACCCTATTGTCGTAAGTTTCACTTAAAAAAAAATTGTACTAAATAAGTTACAGAAGTGGTCCTTATTACGGGATTTTTATCACGCAGATAAAGGTACGTAAGCCCAAAAACACTGAAAAAGAATTACCGCTAGGCACGACAGAAATGAATCTACCTTGCAAGTACCCTAATAAAGGTTTTCCGATCATTTACCATTTGGTTTTCTAAAGAACCAGCTTTATTCAGGAATCCATTCAAAAGCTACACGATCAATACGAGTATATAGTGGGTTAAAACAGTTTACGCCATTTTATAAAGCATTAGCGAATTATAAAAATGCGTAAACTACTCCGTTACAGATTAAACAAGGATAAACTCAGTAGCTTTTGAAATCATTCCTTATATTGTATGATTCAATACTCTCTCTCGTCAAGTACAGAAATAAAACAAATTGTCCTTTTTTAGGTCAAGATCTAGTAGCCTAGAACAAAACCTAGATATTTATGAAATCTCAAATATGATTCAAGAAGTGAATTTAATAAATTTTCTTCGCGAAGCGCATGATGAAAAAGTTTTCCGGTCATTTTTCTGTTGATACGAATTAAATCGGCGCATATGAATACACAATAAAACAGAATCACCATTCTATATTATAGAATCACATTCGTTAATTATAGTTAAAAATTGCTAATAATAATTTCAAAAAATGTGAAACTATCTTTATAAAATTGTTAACCGTAGTTTAAAAATTGTGAAATTGTATTTATTATATAAACTATGTTTTGCAATCGCAATTGATTGTTTTTAGTGTTAATTGTAGTTAACCCTTCCGAAACATATATTTTCGCGTACACTATTGTTTACAGATGTAAAATATATATTGACGTCGTTAACTGTAGTTAACGGTCCGAATTAATTCAAGAAGGAACAAGCGAAAAAGCAAGAGCAAGCAAAAATAGAAATTCAACTACATTTACGTATTGTATATAAAGATTTATCGAGAAATATCAGTTAAGTTAAATGACAAGTTAAGTCAGAAAACAACATTAAGACGACACATCTTAAAGTGTTTGTCGAACCTTTATCTTTGTCATTTAAGTGTTAAATGTAATTCCAGTTTTCAAAATGTAAATCATTTTAAAATATCACCCTAAGTGTAAATTGAATATGATAGATATTTGAATGTCAGACATTAGTCTGACATGTTGTGATCAGCACCAAGTCATCTTCCTAATTCATGAACCTCACTGAGTCAGACAACAAACTGAAACATGTATGAAAGGAATGGTCAATTGTGATTGGTTCATCTCGATCACATCCAATTTACGACATAGCTATGCCCGGTAAATGACTCGATTGCGTGTCTTGTCTTTATTAAAAACAAACATGATTTTTTATTTGATTAATTTTAGCTGACTGATAAATTAAGCAACAATAGCAATAACTCTGATCAAAACAGCTTTATGGTATCAAATGAAAAACAATTAAGCAGAGAGAATCTTGCTTTAAAAGATTTACAAAATTATCTCCACCTCTTCAATTTTAAATCATTGAGCCACCTTTGTTGTTTCAGTGGTTGAAAAGAAGTTTTATAAAGATTTTGTCTATCAATCTGCAAAACCCCCATTGGCTCCGTGGTGGTCATGATTTGAACAAACTTGAATCTACACTACCTTAGGATGCTTCAACACAATTTCCAGCCTATCTGGCCAAATGGCTATTTATCTTCCCTTTAGAGAGGGCGGATGTGACCCTTCATAAGAACGAACTCCTCTTACCCAAGAGTTCTGACTGTATGGGTAATATTAAGAATGTCTTGTAATTGTAATTTTTAAATGTTGAAAACCTTTCACAAATGATTCAAGTTTAAATGAAATAAATATAATTTATGTTTTCATCTTCAAATTAAGTATTTATTTTATGCTGATTTAAAACCTCTGATGATTGTACTAAGTTGGTATTACCATTTTACAAAGAAGTCCACGCATGCCTTGCTAAGGTCAATGCATTGAAAAGAAAAAGTTGAAGTTAGATTGATAAAGAAATGGCTAAATGCACTAAAGGTAAAAGTTTATTCTCTCATATATATAGTGATATGTTTGTTTCTTTGTTAGTGCCTCTTTCTCTCTCTATCCAACTTATACAACTTGCAAGTGTAGGGAATTAACATTGATAAATTAAAGACGATAGAGATTCTGAAATAACTTCATATTTTGTTTGCAAAAAAAAAAAAAATAAAATAAAACAAATACACTGAATTTCATTACTCTTGACAAAATGTAAATGCGAGCAGCTGAAAAAAAATGTATTTTGTTTCTTTTTCAGGAAAACTATTGGAAACAGAAGAACAACAAATATGATTATATGTAACCATTTGCAAAAAGAAAATTAATTTTCATTTTAAACACTGTTCTTTTAATCTTTAATTGTAGCACAACAGGTGATTGGAAATGCAAATGAATAAATCATTTGCACATATAGCAGTGTATCATTCTCTATTAGCTAAGAAATTAAAAACATTTTTTGCTTTAAATGAAATAGAAAGTGATGATTAGTTGCCAAGATAATTCACAAACGAGTTTTACATATACATAAAACACATGAAATATACATTTTGAACACATGTTTTACATGAATAAAAATGTTGTGTTCAATTACACATGTGTTTTACATATGTAAAACACATGTTCAACATATTTGAAAATTAACACTTTTTACATGTGTGCTCTTTATATGTGTTTTACACATGTAAAATATAAATGTAAAATATATGTTAAACACATGTTTTACATATGTGGACATTTTTCCTGTGTTAAGTTTTAACCTTCTTTAAACAAAATAACATGGTTTGTGGTCTGGTAATTAAACATTTGTAAGTATCATTGATGATAAAAAAGATTTTGTGAAAATCCATGTGGTTTAATTTTGTTCATAATGGTTTACCTATAAAGATGTACTTTGCATTTTAGTATTTACGTCTCATTGTCATTTGGTTTTTTTTGTCAATCACGATAGCTGTTTATCTGATTTACCCATGATTCTTTGCTGGCGTTGTTTACAGGGCATAATGGGTTACCCGGGGAAGGCTGTCAGTGTTTATTGATTTTTAAATGAAACTCCCAGGTAAGCCGTTTTTCGGTCCCTTTTTAATAATATACTTTTAATATGTTGCTGTAGTAGTCATTATATAGTCATTATATACTTTTGTTGTAAACATCTGATCTTGTTTTTTTATTTTTCGTGTCAATATCAATGGTTAAATGCAAACAAAGATTCACTTAGGAAAGGTACACAGGATATCCATGATATTGCAGAGGGTCGCTTTTTTGGAACAATGTATAAAAGAATAGAACGGTATTGTAACATCTTTAGGGTTAATCTGTTTTTCATTTAAATCTAAACACGTTAAATGTTACTATATATTTAACGTTCGTTAATTATAAGTAATTGCGTAGTTTTAATATCTTTGTATTGATGAAGACAGGCATAGCCTGAAATGTTATGCACACCATTGATTACTAACCGTAGCGCACTAAGCTATACGGCTTTATCGATTAAATACACTCATCGAAGAAGAACGCAGGCTAGCTGTCTGTAGAATTTTTAATGTCGACGTTTCGTTTTCAAAACTCCTCGATCAAATATGGATAGTCCTGATTGAAATACCAGTAAGTCTTATTTTCTCCGATGGGAATGGTCACAACACTAATATATGTTCAATTTTAAAACATAGGTCCGTTGCCGGAGCAAAATTAAATACAGAGTTCAAAATTCCATGTCATGTAATCCAAGTTCGTGTCATGTTTTCGTTTACGTTGTTAAAATATTGTTAATAGTTCTCTTTAGAGCAGATTTTAGCTATAAAAAAACACAAATGAAAAGTACTTAGATTTGGAGACATTCTATTTTTCTTTTGAAAGGGCGTAGACATGATAATAATTATATATAATTTTAATGTATAAAATAATTAACTTGTGCATTTCAAATGATAGACCAAAATGTGAATTTTAGAAGTTAAGTTACAAGCGAGATACACATAGGTACATGTTAAAATTCATTATTACCTAAACAATGCTCGAGTCTTATATTTGTCACAAAGAATGCTAAATTACCATTTCTTTTGAACAAATGGCTCGCAGCAAACAGTATAAACTAATTCAATGTGTTTATGAATACTATTTTTAACAAAGAAGCTTCATTTGATTGAAAAGTATACCAATACAATACAAAACAAAAACAAGATTTAAGCTTTGTATACAAAACAAGATATGTTACTTTCAAATAATGAAGAATTAAAGATACCAATACTTACCAATCTAAAAAAAACCCAATGCTAACCAATCTAGAAATCAAAACGAAAAAAAAATAAATTTAAACATTTTGGTAAGCTCAAATAGAGTCTAGGTCCATTAAAACCCGAACGTAAAGGTGGATTTTTTATTCAGCACTGTGCGCAATAACATGACCTGGGTTTTTTGTCTTCATATCGTATTACGCCTCGACTGCTTAACACTCAATTTTGTTGATCATGGTAAATACCTTAGTAAGTGTTGTAAACTTCAAATGGAATTATAAAATGTGAAAATGTTTCGTTTAAATTGTAAGACAGTTCTATATAAATCATGTACATCTTAACTATTCTGTGGTATAGGTTATTAGATAAGATTTAGTTTTGAGGATCTTTTAGTTGATTTGTCTTATACCTTTTCAGAATTATTTTATTATTTAAGAATTATCTAATAAAGGTGTTTGTTTTATTCAATTACTCATTTATTGTCATTTATAAAGTGTAAATACATACCGGCATGATATGCCTACATGTAATACCGTATAGCCGGTTATTTTGGCGAGACACAAATTTGGCAGATTTGAGCCTACAAGGTATACCATTAATTTTGGCGGATATAATTTTGGTAATTCCATTTATTTTTATAAAATTTTACTGCCATTTCTTTTAATAGCTGAGAAGTTAAATAAAATAAAATGAAAAGCAAAAACCTTAAGTCACCATTACACGTACAACATGGTAGAATTTGATGTCCGATCCTGGCTTCACATACTTCAATATTTCTAACAAAAATCAATGAATATGAAGTATACATTATTGATAATAAATTTTAATTTCAGTCTTAGTGAAGAAACCATTCATCAGACAATTATTTGCACTTGAGTCGATAATGGGTCATGTGTCTCCTAAAACAACACAAGCTAACACCCCTGTTTGTAGGGTAAATTACACAATTGAACAGGGAAAAGTGATAAGGTGTTTAGTAAATAATTATAATGTATAGAAATTTTAAATTTTTATTCATTTATGTATCCGTAAAACTGTGTGCATGTACAACTGTCTTTTTTTATCAAGCTCACCGACTTTGAAATAAAAATATGAAAAAATTATCAACAAAATCTGCATAGAAGTACTTAAATTTGGTGTTTTAATTTTGGTGAATTTTCAAAAATCCCCAAAATAGGCCAAAATTATATCATCGCCAAAATAACCAGCTATACGAAAGTACGGAGAGAGAGAGAGAGAGAGAGAGAGAGAGAGAGAGAGAGAGAGAGAGTTTGCGTTATGAAAAAATCCCCGACACTTTATCAAAGATCACATTCTCTATATTATTTGGGCCAGCACCAATAATTTTGTATGAACAATTTTCGGTCAATTCAATTGACATGTGCACCCCCCATGAACATGTAGCGAATCAATATCAGTTTTAAGGGTTTATGCCATGCATTGCGCGCTGTTTAGCTCTAACTTCATAATTAAATGTAAAAATATATTTTGGATAAACCGTAAACCGAGCTGTACAACATTTGTAGTACCATACAATGACTGAGGATCTGTGTTTTAAGAAATTAATTCCTTTTGGTTCTCTTTTTGCTTCTTTATACTTCTTAAAAGTTATAATATAATTGTACTTTTGCTACAAATAATATATTCACGAAGAATGATTTTTAGTGTATACCTTCCTACTCAGCCAACAAAAAACAGTGTACTGATTTGGATAGTTTAACAGTTTAAGAACAATAGATTTGAATCATAATTTGAATAGACTGGCTATAGTCTGTTGTTTACAAGGACAAGTACTTAAGATTTGAATGTAAAGACATTTTTTTGTATGTTTACAATAAAAAAGAACTTAAAATAGTTTTAAAAAGGATTATGGGTATGCAGAGCCCCCCCCCCTCCCGGTTCCTACGCCTATCCGATAGATATAAAGGATTTTAAAGATTTCCGGCGATCTTGTACAAATTTGGATCGAAATATAAACATTTCTTGATTTGACTAACATATACGAATAATTGAACAAAACTGTTGTCAAAAAAGCAATAAATATGTTGTTTTGCATGCAAATTGCGCGTACCACAAAACAGTGCAGAATAATGCCTTTTTTATTACTTACAGAACTGTGCAGCTGCAGACTTATCTTGAAAATTTAAAAATGTAAAAAAAGAAAACTTAAAAGGTGTTCATTGGTTTCCACTCGATGACTTGTTGAGAAAAAAAGATAAGAATCTTGTCTCAAAAAAGGGTATCCTATTTTTATCAGTCAGCATGGGATCTATTTTTAGAACAAGGAAAAAAGTCTATATTTAGAGCTCCTGTTTTTATTGAGGCACATATACTTTCATAGAAAAAAGTGTCAAAACAATCAACAAGTATAAATTAAATCAAATTCTTTATAGAAGTGAGGTAGGGGTCCTAAATATATTATCTTAAATAAAAAAAATATACATATATTTTAGATGACAATTTAACTTTAATATATCTCCACAGACACAGCAAAATATATATCGTGCTGACTGATAGTTTCTGAGACCCAATTTAAGAATAGAATTACGCTATTTTAAAACAACTTTAATGGGAAAATTTCGACCTTTTTTTCAACAAATGGTTATAGAATGGACACTAATGGCATCCATTCATATTTTTCAGATTTCTTAATCTTAAGTATGTAGCTGCGAAGTTTTAAGTGATTAAAAAAGGCATTGTTATGTTCTTGTATGTTGTACGTTCTTTGCTTTTGACAACATATTTGGTCAGTTTTGGGCAAAAATATTTATTTTAGTCATCAAATGTACAAGATGGCTGGACATCTCCCTTAAACAAAATTAAAATCACTTTAGATATTAAAATTTTGCCAATTTGGTAGTTTTAGTACTTGGTATTTCAATTTGTTTGTAAGTCATTTAAATGCTGACCTTCGTCATCCGAAACATGTCTTTTTGGCCACTAGGTCACAATCGCGCTTTAGCGCCAGTCTCCATCATGCCTAAATATCTTTTATATCAAAATCAACGTCCATTACAGGTTCATTAAACAGATAATTTTCAGCAGATATTTTATTTGAGAGAGGGTCAAAGAGCCGAATGTATCTTTCACATGCGTTTGATGTTGAATGGATTCCGCAATTGTTAAACTATCATTGCCAAATGTAAGACAGACATACATTATCATTGTAAATAGGACCATATTTGTGTTTGCACCCAAATAAATCTATGAAAGATTTTTAATCTCTAACTATAAATTTTTTTTTCATTATTCAATTCCCCATATGATTTAATTTTTAACTACTTTATTAGGATTTTAAGCTTCGTCATATTTTCAATAACAATCGTCAATAATTACAAGTACGCGTGCTAGTTGTGGGAACAGACTTTATACACATGCAAACTTAAATAGTTGGTCAGGTGGAAATTGAGAAATTCAGAATGTTGGCAAATTGGGAATACATCTTTTTTTTTATTATTGTAGGTGAAAAGATAGGTTTCAGAACCTTGGTATGATAAAGTTTCCCTAACCTTGATCAACAAATGACTCGTAATCTATCTATCTATCTATCTATCTATCTATCTATCTATCTATCTATCTATCTATCTATCTATCTATTTATACACTTTCACGGTAACATTGCTGTTGAAATTTGGTAACGATGAGTTTTAAATTAACACACGTACTTGATCGGTCATCAGATTAAGCATCATAAGCAAAGCGATCAAACTCACATTAAAGCCAGTTTTAACGAATCTTGCTGGCATAGTAAACAATATCACAAGCTATCGCATATATTTTCCTTTCGTTTTCAATTCAGTCGGTTCAGATTTCAACTTTCTATTTGTGTTTTATCCATTAAATTCAGCTCAATATATCTGCATCAGCTGAAGGCGCATCCATTTTGAATATTGTTGCTGTTATTGTTTTGTATTCATACGCGCCGCTTCATTTTCATCATTTACATTTTTGATTAATGACACTTCACATTTTATGATTTGAAAATATTTTTTTAAATGATAAGAAATTAATTTAATAATTGTTCTATTGATTGACGTATCAAAGGAAAAACTTGGTACGTCGATCAAAACAAAAAAATTAAATTCATTTCTTAAATCAATTTGAATGATGAAAAATGACAATAACAAACTGTCAACCGTCTGAAAAGTCCATAAATCGAAAAAGAAATTCAACGCAGAGCAACACGGACCCCTAAAAAAAGATAGAGGTAGGATCAGGTGCCATGGAGGAGTGAGCATCCTCTGCTGACCGGTCACACCCGCCGTGTGCTCTTTGTCGTAATCGGGAAAAAAACGGAAAAGTCATTAGTCAATTAGGTGACTGCTAACAATTAGTATGAAAAACGTCAGTCAGCATGCAGCCCAGTGGAAGATTGTATTTGCTGACAAGGTCGAAGAGCACTGCTAATAAAACTGTATTTTTGATTGACCTCTCTTTCTTATCATAAACGTTAAATCATTTTTATTAGTGTTTACACATTAATTTGATATCGACTGGTTAAAATCGAAGCCCAGATTTTGTGATTATTACATATTTTTAAAAGTGTGTCATGTTTCTCCATCATTGAAAATGTGCGTTAATATGGTTCAAAATTTACCGAGTTTTGAAATACAAATTCAAAGTGTGTATTTTTTAACAGTACATTGCAAGACACTATTCTAACTATTTGTTTTTATTTTTTAGAATGGGATAATACAACCTTAATCATATGGTAAAGATGGCGGAGAAAACGGCACACAATGGCAGAGGCCGCAAAGCCAAGAAAAACAAAAATACAGGTATTAAAACAAGAAAAATTTGAGTTGAATGACTTAACTAGTCAACTATTATCTTTAGTTAGTAAAATATAAATAGTTTTTAAATTTTTATTTCTTGCTTGTTTTAAAACTCCACAGAAATGGCACACTATTACTGCAGAAAAGTCACTTAATAAATCATATGATGCAATATGGACATTTTTACTGTCATTCTTTTAATGTAATTATTTTAGAGAAAATAAGTATGTTTTGGGGTATCTATTTATTAACTTAAAGGAAACAACAATAGATGAACAAGTTATACCATATTAGTTATATTATTGAGATGCTAATTTAGTGCAAAAATCTTATATTTAATTCCGTACCATATTACATGTTTACACATTGACTTCCAAGTTATCTTTCAATTTTGAGGTTACAAATATATGTGTGTACCATAATTTGAGTTTATACTGTACATTATTATACATCAACAGCCAAAACTGTACTTGAAGAAGCATGCGCTATACGTTTCCTTAACAAAACCAGATTTGGATTAGATGGTTTCCTGTAGACGTAATTTTGCATGAATTTCTCCCGCGTCCATGTTGTAGGTCAAAGACTGTATATTTTTCTCTTTGAGCAATGAACTTCAAACGAGATATTCAGAAATATGCAGGTAAACTCCTTACAAGATCACAACAACACGTTTAAGTAATCTTCAAAACAAGAGTAATATTTTATTATAAGAACAGTATTATTTACGTTGACATTTCCAGTATAACAGGCTGAATTTGGTTGACAAGGACATGACAGTCGACAGGAGACAACTCCTGCGAAATGACGTGTTTAGAAAACAATATATATTCAGACCATCTATATTTAAATTATGCTCAGAAATATAAAAAAAGTAATAAAGTTCATGACGTCATTTCTAAATTTCAGAGATATTCTATTGCTATATATATATATATATATATATATATATATATATATATATATATATATATATATATATAAATCAGTTTTTCATATTTTAAAGTTCTATCTACAATCTGGTTTTTCTAGGTACAACATGCTAAATACATAGACAGTCTTTTTTAATAATTAAAAAAATTAAATACGCAGGGGTGGATCCAGGATTTGAAGTTAGAGGGGGCGCCAGTTTTAGGCAAGGGGTCTGGACAGTCCTCGTTGGGGTCCAGGGGACGATTTTTAATTTTTTAAATTTGTAATTATAAGACCTACAAAATCCCAGTAAAACCCTCTGCCAGAAATATAAGAAACATTTCTTTTTTTTTCTTTTTTTCTTACGAATGGCTGTAAATTAATCAGTTTAAAAAATCAAGTTCAATGGGACGATGTTTATGAAGTTGAATAAAAGATAACCATGCCAGCCTGTATTGTATAATAAACATGGAAGAGTCGTTAAACATATCTAGTATAACCAATTTCTTTAAGGTTTGTAAAAGACTGGTCACATTTGAACCCAAGGAGAGGGTAAATAAAGTTGGCTTTCTATATAACTTACACACGGGTTTTTTTTTCATTCAACACCGTTGAAGTCAGTTTAAGGTAGAGAAATTCCTAAACGTTCTTATTATTACTCGCAAATTATACATTTTCTTTGCCCAAAGGAGTATGATTTAACTTTATTTTGACAATTTTGGAGGGGGCGCGAGCCGGGTGCGGCCCACTCTGAATCTGCCAATGATAGGGGAAAGGGAAGTTGAAAATGGGAACTTTATTTTAATTAAGGATAACCTCTTTTATCTTTATCTAAATATAATGCATACTTCAGTCTGTGATCTTAATCGAATATCTTTGATTTGATTTAATTTAGTCTCAATCAGTAACTTGGTCTCTCTCTTTTTGAAATTCATCCTTCGTATAATTATGTCCTTTGTATACCAATGCACAATCTGTAATTTAAAGCAAAAGCATTCTGAT
Organism: Magallana ariakensis; assembly: GCA_020458035.1. NCBI lineage: Eukaryota > Metazoa > Mollusca > Bivalvia > Ostreida > Ostreidae > Magallana > Magallana ariakensis. Next base: position 73,649,821 of record CM035813.1, read on the forward strand.
ATTATTATAACATTGATGACATAAAACTTGTCCATGTTGTTTGTTTTACTTGTTTATCTTATAATTTTAATTATATAAGATTGAAATGATTTCTGGTGTAATGGATACTATGAACATAACGGTGTGTACTTATAGATAGAAGTCCTACCACCATTAATTATAATATATACCATACGGAGCAACATGGTGATTACAACACTTGCATTACAACAACGGTCCCTACAGACACAACAACTAAGAAGAAAAATTTAAGTTTCGGTTTGTGTTATATCTACATTTGATTCATTCATGCATAAATTATCACTGTAATGATTTTTAAAGTAATAACGAGCAATAATATATTTGAAAAGTTACACATGTAGCAGATGTAGGAATCAGTTTTTAAAGGGACATGGTCACGATTTTGGTCAAATTCTACTTTTCTGTTTTTATTATTTACAGTGCTTTAGGAATGCATTTCCAATGACCAAATAAAATTTGAGAGTCAGTAGTAAAGTTATAACCAAGATACAGGGCTCACAATTGTTTGTCATGTAAACAAGGCTCGTGCCCTGTTTTTGTTTACCTAAGTTCAATTTACCGGTAAAAGTTCTTTTTCAAGCTGATTTTTCTATCTTCTTATTCATTTTAAGCATAAATAAACAGATCTTAACGTTTACCACATTCATTTTAGGTTTAAAACTGGAGTTTTCACTTCAACGTTCAAAATGTAAACAAACGCTTTGTTTACATTGCAAAGAATTGTAAGCTCTGCAACTCGCTTATAACTCAACGAATGACACTCAAATTTTGATTGCCTATTAAAAATGCCTTACTGAAGCGTTGTAAACATTAAAACCGGAATAATAATTTTTGGCCAAAATCGTGACCATGCCCCTTTAAATGGTTTGTTCTTCATTATATATATATAATTTATAATATTCTAATGTATAACATGCAACCAATTTCGAGTCATACCCTTAATTAGATATGACAATTTGGGATATTTACGTATCATTCTCATTTATATTGGACAATCATCACATCATTTATCTATATTTGTTTCTATATAAAAAATTTGATATTGAATTTTCGCTGTTTATTCAAATTTTAATTCATATGTGTTTTTATGATTTTATTATAATTGAAAAAAAGAGAACCAGTGCAGACATTTGTATTGCTAATTAAAAATATTGATACTTTTTGAAAACTATTGTGTGCTGTTTATCAGTTATTATCATAATTGTACATTTTTAGAGAATCCCTCCAAACGAAATGAAGAGTTGATATGTATGGTGAACAGCATCATTTATCCGCAAACCGAGACCAAAATTTCACCAATGTATATTCGAGAGTTTGATGACAAGTTTAAAGAACTTTTTAAAGAAGACTTCAAAACTATATCAGGTGACACAATATCCAACTTTGTCGACAGGAATCATCGCCTGTTTGAACTCTCTATTGACAAAAGACAAAGAATGATGATTCAACCAAAAATTAGAAAAATTTCAAGGAAGAAAAAACATAAAAAAGAAGCATTTAAGATCATAGATCAATCCAACAAAGCAATCAATTTAAAAGACGCTGACAGTTATACTGCAGAATCGCCTGGAAATGATGATAAAAATTTACTAGATGAACTGTCAGAGAATGTCTTTTTGGAATCCAATAAAGGGAAATTCAATCTGAAATCAAGTCATAGTTTTTCCGATAGTGATGATAACGATGAAACAGGTTCTGGAAATTCACCTAAGGCAGAATGGATTGTAGTACGAAGACACAAAAATAGAAAGCCAGCTTCTGTTCCATGTAACACGAGAAACACGCAACCTCAAGATAATAAACAGAAGCAACAGGATATTCATGAAAAGTGTCAACGATCAATATCTGAGGGTGAACGTAAATGTTTACTTGAAAAACTTTTACAAAGAAAGGACTCTCATGATTTCATCCTCAAACACACTGCAGAAGATTATTCAAACTATCCGTATAGGTTAGCCATCGATCTAGTTAGTCTCTGGAACAGAACAGCACGAGATTTCTCGTATATTGTTGTACGTCTTGATCGAAGTCTAAATTTGTCTATTTTGAAGGAATATCTATCTCTAGAAAAATTTACAGCGTTGCCCAATTTTCAATATTTTGAAGTTGAGCTCACAAATGCGTCTTATGGAATTTTCGAACTTCCGTCTAGCCATGGATCTGGACAACCAGCTATAACAAAATCAAGATTAAAATGCCCCCAAACTGCTACTGTTGTCTGGGAAAGTGATCAGCTATGGTTTAGAGAATCTGGTTATCCAATTGCTCTGTCATTGTCTGATGCATCACTTGCAATGATATACAAGTGGTTTAATGGAGATGGTAGTCCATCAAAATCAAATTCAGAATCTTGTACAGAACCCAGAAATATAACAGAATTTAATAATGATGGAACAATACATCCGGAATTAAAATCAGATACGCCAAAATCTCCATTAGAGATGTTTAGAAGCTCCATTAAGGATTTTCGAAAAGGAAAATATGTTCTTTTAGCAGGAAATATGCCTACATGGATAAACAATTTGGAGGCTATATCTACAGTGCCTTGGATGTATGTATTCGATTTTGACCAGACCAGCAGAGATTCTGGACTTCTGAGCGTGAATGAAGATTTTGTCAGAAAACGAAGATCACTACATCTTACAAACTGGCAACAACCACCAGCTGGAATTACTGAGAATGGGACCTCTTGGACTTTTTTGTATGGCAGACGAGATAACCAAGAAAGCATTCTGCAAAATTGCAATGTTAAAAACTGGTTTCAAAAGGTAAGAGGAAACATAGATTTGCACATTGATCAAATTCAAAAATATATTGAAGATTACACAGTGCTTACAGTGCTGATGATTTGGCCTATAGATGAGCGATTGGCCCAACACATGCGCAAATTTTTAACTCGATTGGATGAAGGTTTGGATCCAAAACCAAACATAGTGTTATGCATTCCCGATCAACCAAAGACAGACGTTAAAAATTCAATTCTCATGGTATTAAAAAATGATATTGGGGAAAACCTGACTATCATTGACTGTGACGTGAAACGCTTATGTAGTTGGATTTGTGATATAACAAAAAATCAACAAACTGTTTCAAATATCAAATATTCCCTGCCTACTGCGGATGAAGTAGGCGATCCATCGATTGAAGATAGGGACGCAGCGTGGCTAAGAGAAGATCTTGAAGTTTTGTATCTTTCAAATCCATACACCAAATGCCAACAAGATGTCAGTTCTCTCGAAGAAGAAGGGGATACATTCTTTCGTGGAGGGTCACTTCGTTGGTTTGCATGGTACGAAGTTGGTGCTGGCCACTTTGACGCTCAACGTGATCTTATGTCCGCAATAATAAAGGAAATCAAGGTACTTGTTGACCAAAACCGATCGGCAGTTGTAACATTGTATCATGCTCCGGGATCGGGAGGATCAACACTGGCCCAGAGAATTTTATGGGAATTTCATACCGAGATTCCTTGTGCCCATGCTAAGTCACGATCAACATTGCCAATAGCCTCTCTTATTGATCGTGTGGAAACGGTGTATGCAAAAACACACAAGCCAGTTCTTTTATTAATTGATGGAGATGATGAGGCAAAGGTAAAACAACTGATAGAAAAAATTGAAATCACCTCGCGTTGTTGCATCATCATTCTCTATGTCAAACGATACCCGTATTTTGCTAAGACCAAAAAGCTATTTCTAAAAGGTACCGTTTCTGTTCAAGAAGCTAAACGGCTGGCTCTTAAATTCAAGAATCAGTGTAAAGAAGATGGAAAGAAGCGGGATCAGTTAAACGAGTTATGTGAAGATGTCGAACGAGGAAGACAGCGTCTCGTGTACGAATTTGGGCTTGCAACATATCTCCATGAATATAAAGGAATTGAAAAATATGTTAAAGGTTATTTGTGGCCATCTGGGAACAATCCTGATTGTTCCATTGGTAGAAAAATTCTTTGTTTTTTGTCCCTTGCATATTATTATGGACAAATTGCTCTGCCTCTGCAATTTTTCTGTAGTTTAATTCATAAAGCAAATAATTATCTCGTCGAGATAGAAGACTTACCGGGACCCGTTTCGCAATTTGTAGTGTTTGACAAGAACGAAAGTAAGACAGACAACATACGTATTTGTCATTATCTAGTTGCTAAAGAAATATTAGAGCAGGTTTTGGGTAATGGTTCGGAGCAGAGGTCTACAGGGCTGAGTATTTCAGCAAAGCAGAAACTGAAAGAGATATGTGAGCAATTCATTGAATATGCAAGCAAAAAAGGTAAAAAATCAGGCAATATTGTGTATATTTTGGCAAGAATTTTCATTTTTCGCGAGAACAAAGACATGGGCGAAAATACAGAACTCACAAAGAAAAAGCCAGTTCTTTCAAGACTAGTTTCAGATATATATTCAAACGGCCCATTGTATACGGAACGCTTACTTGTTCTGAAGAAATTGACAGAAACTTTTCCAAATGATCAAAATTTCCACGCCCATCTTGGCCGTTTTTATGCATATTGTAGACCAAATGAAGATGATGAAGCTGAAAATTGTCTAAAGACAGCAACGAAAATATGTGAAAAACAGATTGGTAACAAACCTAAAGAAGAGTTAGATGACAAGCTACTGCATTCTTTAATGCATGTGTATCACATTTATGGCACGATTTTGCAAAAGAGAATCGCTAAATATACCGGCCAATCTCCGACAGATGAACCTGAGATAAAAACAAACGATGATGATTTTGTCGAGAGATTAGAAGAACTTATTCGCACAGCAGAACTGTCCTGTGGGCATTTCCAAAAATGTAGGTTTTACACACCAGACGGCCATGAATCATTTTATGGCTTTGTTGGTGAAATTACTGTACGCCTTCAGATTTGTGACTTTATTGAAAGGCAATTTAAAGGAGTGGAAAAGTCTTCAGGAATAAAGGTTTATTTGTCTTCTCGAGAGGATCAATATGCAACAGGAAGAAACTTCGTGAAAATGAGTGTGTACTCTATAGATAATTTGCTTATGGATTGTTTGACGACTCTAGAAGATGAAAGTATTGGTAATTCCATGAAGAAATTAAATTTTTGGTATAACCATCTCTTCGGCAAATATTCCGTAAATTTGGAAAAGCTTGCAGAGGGTGACGATGTCCAAGCATATAGGCTTCAAATTGCTGCTAAAAAACTGAAATATAGTTGTGGAGAAAGCAATTTGATTATGCTAGAAAACATTTGCGACAAGAAGGACATATCTTCGATCGTTCAGTTATATGAGAACATTTTTAGAGAAAACGTGTTAGACAGTAAAGCAGCTTTAGATAGAGATTATAAGGAGTGGATATTTGCAATCAGACATAGACTATATGATACCGTCTACCCCATTGAGAAGGTTCTTCTTTATGTGAGGAAATGGCATGACGTTCGTCATTCTCCCATGTCTAAATTCTACTTATTTATTCTCACAAGTCTTCTTGGTTTTGGAAAGAGAAACACAAATGGTAGCAGTGAGTTTTTATCTGAAGCAAATGTATTGAAAAAAGACATGGAAAAGGTGAGCAAATATGTGCGGAAACCCAAATATCCAAGGGAATGGCTGCGGAAAGGAGGAGAAGGGATAAAGATTTTGGAACCTGGAACTCGATTTTTAGGATACAGTTTTATTGATGACAGAAATTTAAAAGAAGACATATACCAAACCCTCAGGATCTGCAAAGGCACCGTTTGTGCGCCTAATGACAAGAAGTTATCTGGATATATATCCCTTGATCTTGGAAACAATGTGGTACCTGTGCGAGTATTCTATATACCAAACAAGGCAAATTTAGCAAGTACCGCTCACGCTGAGAAACGAGTTAAGTTTATACTCGGTTTTAGTTTGGATCATGGCTGGGAGGCATTCAACGTTCGACCTCTTGAAAAATACCCATGTCCCAAACAGGGGTGTAACGCTCATGTAGAAGTGGCCAGTGTGGATGAAGATGTGAGATGTCCTGGGTGTCAATATATCATCCCGAAAAATGAATTCGAACAACAGGTTGCATGAAACACGGAAAGTCAGAAGGAGAAAACTTTTTTAAAGATTGATCATAATTCAACAACACCTTTTACAATCTAAAGCCATAGGGAATCTTTCTACTTCATACTGATTCCAAAGTACGTTGGAGTGATATACAGTGATTTCCTTTTTAATGTGAAATAGGTACAACTAAACCTGTAGTTTACATTGCACGTATGCCAATTATCAAAGATTAACGATTGTATAGTTTTATGTTAATTTCAGGGATCATTTGAATAGTTGTATGATTTTTTTATATAAAATAAAAAACGCCCTCTTACATAGAATTGCATAATTTGAAATTAAATTGTATACTGTAATCTTAATCACTTCATGTACTAATAGGAATTTTAAATACAATTTTGAAACTTGGTTTTCAGTAAAATTTTTTCAGTTGAATTTTATTTATGTATGCATAACCCCCCCCCCCAAAAAAAAAATCAAAAAAAAAACAAAAAAACAAACAAACCCCAACAATTACATGCATGCATGTTTTTGGTATTTTTTAAAAATGTAATTTGCTTCTTAGAATTGATATTTGATAATGTCATTATGTACAGATCCTTACTGTATATAATTGTAATTCCTTACTGTATATAATTGTAATTGATCCCTTATTGCAAATGATATAAATTATGCTTTATGTAATACTATATAATGTGCCACAACCATTGTTATAGGTCATAGATTTCCCATCTGCTCGGTATTTACTATACATCTATATACATTTTACGTGTAGCATTATTTGTTAAATCTCGCATACCTTTTTATCCCAGGATGTTTTTTTTTTACTTTAATCAGATACATAAAAAAGATTATTATTGTTATATATGTCTCTGTTTTAATTTTATGGTTTTAATTTAATTAACATACACGTATAAAAATGCAATATCTTTATACTTGTATTTCATGCATATTAAATATGTTTGACATTACATGTATTTTCTTGGATATGTGATTGATTCCTATGTCTTTATTTTTGCAAAAAATGAATAGTAAATTGTTCACAGATGTTGGTTATTTCTAGCGCCTTATGGCATGTTAAGTTACCAAAACTATTACGCAACATGTAGTGAGATTTGATCCACAGTGGGGTAAAGAAACAAAAATTTAAAAAACCCCAACAACAATCAAAATGATCAGTAGTTTGACAAAAAAAATGTTAACAATAATAAAGAAGTGAGGAGAATCATGCATAATATACATGTAATTGAATTATACACAGACACCATCCTATTATATACTTAAGGAATGAATTCAGTATTTATTAGTTTTATACGTAATAAAATGGTTTGGGGCAGTTTACGCTTTATAAACCGCGAAACGGCCGGTTTATAAAAAAAGCGCAAACTGTTCCAAACCATTTTATATCGTATAAAACTAATAAAAATTTGAATTCATTGCTTATAATTTAATTTTTTGCTATTAACTGTAGATAAAAACGGTCATTTGACCCTTAAAATGACATCAAATTGTACAAAATTCGAACGTAACGTCAGGCGGATTGATACGTTTTTGACGTTAGTCTTACTATGACGTAGGCAACATTCTTTATACGATATAGAATAATTTTTATAGCCGATCAGAAAGCGCGTTACAACCAAAATTTTATAATGGTGTAACTGGAACAAGCATATATTTACGGCGGCGTGGAAGGGCCAGGTGAAAAAAATAATTATTTGTTCGGACGAATAAGTTATTTGTTCGGACGAATTAGCTATTTGTTCGGACGAATTAGAATTTGTTCGGACGAATTAGTTATTTGTTCGGACGAATTAGGATTTGTTCGGACGAATTAGGATTTGTCGGACGAATAAGTTATTTGTTCGGACGAATTAGGATTTGTTCGGACGAATTAGCTATTTGTTCGGACCAATAAGTTATATTTATATAAAACAGCATTTTTGATGAGCAATTTATAAGACTATCTGATCTGGCAATGATATAGATGATGAAGGGGGAGAGGGTATGTGATCAAGCCGCCCTTTTCCTAGAATTTCGTTTTTTCTTCAAATGATAACACTTCAATGTTATACATGTACTAGTCACTGATATTTCAAGGGTGTTAGAACGGGGGCGGCAGAGGCGGTCGCCGCCCCAATAATTTTGCCAAAAAATGAAATCTGAAAAAAATAAGACTGAATTGAAATTTAATAACGGTGATCTGTATTAATTGGAGCGGCGATGATAACGGCGATTTATGTTCAATGGAGCGTCGAAGGGTAACTTCATTGTTTACATAGTCAAAAGTTGGGTATGTATACCTGTTTCTAACGTGATTTGACAATCAACAGTGGAATTACATGTAATTAGATAGGTTTGCCATTAAAGAAATATCGTTCTTCAGCTTTGATGATCAATTACAAGTTGTAAGTTAGAAACAACTGATATTATATTATGTGACTAGATAATATGTCACCACATGATTAACGGAAATTCATTTAAGGATTTTTAAACGTCTTTAAAGTGCAACAGAGACTGATAAGTTATATCAAATACGCGGACATAATTGGTGCTGATATATGTACATGTGCGGATCCAGAAAATTGTGTGGGCTGGGGGGGTCCAAGGGATCTCTATGTTTGTCGAGGGGGGGGCCCTAAGCCTATTTTCGGTAACTTTACTATGTAAAGTTAAGAAATTTGAATTTTCCAAGCTCTAGATCAGCGCATGATGCACATAAACTTCTTTAATATAAATGTGAGTTGCGTTATCTTGATACACATTCTATGTCGTCAAAGATAAGAAACAAAGATTAATTAAGTGTAACTTAACAACTTACATGTAAATCTGCCCCCCCCCCCCAACTTATCGATAAAATTCGCCGCCCCAATGTGAAATATCTTTCGACGCCTCTGTATTACATGTATACAATATCTGACATATTTTGCTGCCAGAATATAAGCTCAAGTCTCAAAATCTGTCACAATTTTGCATATCGATAAAGAGCGGAAGGAATATTATTTGTTATGGCATAGCGCGAAATTTTGTTTTAGTTTCTTAAGAAAAACCGGCGTTGCCTAGAATGGGCATCTCCATGGGCATCTAAATGGGAGTCGGGGGAGGGGCAAACAATTTTATCTATCGATAAAGGGCTGAAGTAGCATAATTTGTTATGGCATAGCGCGAAAGTATTTTTAGTTACTAAAGAAAACCTGCGTTGCCTAAAATGGGCATCTAGGCGGGGGGCGCGGGCGGCAAACAAAATTATCTTTCAGACCCCTCAACCCCTCCCCAACCGGGAAAATTTCGTGGATCTGCGCATGAGCTTGTAAACTGATTTAGACTTTTCACATCTGCATGCGTAACCATGATTATGAAATCTCTCTCTCTCTCTCTCTCTCTGTTCTAATGATTAACTTATGCAGACCAAATATCTTATTCGTCCGAACAAATAACTTATTCGTCCGAACAAATCCTAATTCGTCCGAACAAATAACTTATTCGCCCAAACAAATAACTTATTCGTCCGAACAAATAGTTAATTCGTCCGAACAAAATCCTAATTCGTCCGAACAAATAACTTATTTGTCGGTACAAATCCTAATTCGTCCGAACAAATCCTAATTCGTCCGAACAAATAAGAATTATTTATTTTTTCATCTAGCCCTTCCACGCCGCCGTAGATATTGGCTTGTCATATAGTAAAATTGTGGACTGTTTTAGTTACATGCGCGAATCCAGAAAATGTTCCCAGTGGAGGGATAATATTAGTTATCCAGGTCCAATCAAGGGTGTACGGGGATTTATCCCGAGTTGTATTCCATAACTAATATTATCGCTATCACTAGTATAGCTATAGTTCTTTTACAGAGCTTTTGCATTTATGGATTCATATTTACATACTCGGAGTAATTTATCCTCCGTTTCTTAGCAAACGATTGCGATTAATTGCCACATAGAAACTGACAGGGCTAAATTTGACACGATCCAGTTAACCATTTTATCGATCGTTTAAAACCTTCAGCAACCTAAAAAAAATCACTGACTGTACGAAATACTTAAAGCATTTTTATGTCAGACTCTATTTCCCATATAAGAAGAATTGGGTATTTCTTCTTTCTAACGTTTACTGATGTACCTTAAAAATAATTTAACTTCTTATTCTCTTTAATATGATTAATTCTGATAAATGTAAAAGAAAGATGTAAATATAAAATGCTTTCTTTTATAATTCATGTGGGTTATGAAGGTAGTGATCATTGCAGAAAAAAGTTCACATAACCCGCTAACGGGGGGTGCATGTATCTTCCCATTTCGCCAACATTTCGAAAAACGTATAGAAAACAGGTGTTGGCTAGGTGGGACTCTGATGCAGGTTGAGATCAATAGATTTTAATTACAGGTAAGCTGTTTCCTACATGGACAAGTGACAAGGACCTCTGTGTAATTAGGGCAGTAAAGACAAGTATTTAGTGGTTTTCTTTTAATTGGAGGAGGGGGGAGTGGTGAATATCAATTGACACTTGAAATTCTTTCAAAAACCTATAATAAATTACGGTAGGATCACTATTTAATAAACATCGTTCGTGTCAATTGGCAGCTCAATTAAAAAAATGCCACTTTAAGAGAATTTAAACTCAATGTATACTGTCATTTTATATGCATTTTATTAATCAAGTTCATATTTTAGGGCAGTTTATAAAAATATTCTATGAAGTAAGCATTGCATACATGAACCGTCCATGCGAAATACAGTATATAATTTTTTTCTCCTCCAATTTCAAGAAAATTCACTTTCACCTAAAGATGCCCCATAGATCTATTTTCAACGATTTGAATTTATTGTCCCCCGAAAACTGTGTACAATGTACAATGTGTACATGTAATTATTATATTAAAATAGCAATCAGGTTCTTGTGTTTTACATGCTCAATTGCATTAACCCAGATAGAATGACTTTGTTGGGCCAACGTTGGCCCAACGCAACCAGTTACGGGCCAATAATGGCAAATTATGTTGGCCCAATGTAGTTTTGCTAATCGGCCCAACGTTGGCCCCACGTGTTGGGCCGACATCGGCACAATGTCACATAAATTTGTCATCTTGTGGTCTTGGCCCAACGATGGGCCAATGTACGTAAACTATGACCAACATTGGCCCAATGTTAGGTCAGTGTTGGCACAATGTTGGGTAAATGTTGGTCCAATATAGGTACAACAATACAACATATATCAGAATGTTGGCCCAACAAAGTCATGCTATCTGGGAAATTATTATCAATAGTACACATTCGGACCGATTGTTGAAATGTCTACATTTACAAAGTATTTTGTAGAGTTCCAGCCATATGAATATCTAATAGTCATCATGCAACTACATCATAACGACAAAGATGTTTTTTTTTTAAATTTCAATAATGTATTAAATATCACAAAGAGCCTCCTGGACAAAGAAAAAAATTCTATACATATATATTATATCCGTAAAAAAAAAAACAAGGCCATAAATAAATAAATAATGTTCAAAACAAGAAATAATAAATAACGCAAAATTTATTAATTTTTGTAAAGTTTTTGGTTTAAAACACTTACGCTAAGTACGAGTTAACAAAAAAACCTCAACCAATCAGATTGCGACTGATCTACTTCCGGTGACAGGTAAACAACTTTCTTTTTCGCTAATTTTGTCTCTGTATCATTTTCTGTTGCAATACAAATAAGGTAAAGAGTTGTCAAATTTTAGTATGTACCGAAGCAATGTAAGTATCACTCCCCGGTATTCTATGTCGTTTGGCTGGTCTGTCATTCTTAATTTTATATTTTTTTTCTTTAATGAAGTGAGTGCATGTGTGGGTCATTGCTTTATCTTATCTCAGA
>CM035813.1:73666698-73736698 GCA_020458035.1 Magallana ariakensis
ATTTCTGAGTACATTGTATAAAATTAATTGAACTATTTTACAAAATTTCAAATCATTCTGCCAAGTAAAAATTGCACTAAAAATTCATTAACCCTCTGTGTTTTATTTGATGTAGAGAATACAATGAGGGTGGACAAACCAGAACAGAGACCACATACTCATATGGTAAAAAATATCTATGTTACATGCCTATCTACAAACCACTCTTACAGTAGGTCCTTTCTGTATATAACACACCTATATACAACCCACTCCTACAATAAGTCCTTTGTGTATATAACACACCTATCTACAACACACTCCTACAGTAAGTCCTTTGTGTATATAACACACCTATATACAACCCACTCCTACAATAAGTCCTTTGTGTATATATCACACCTATCTACAACCCACTCCTACAATAAGGCCTTTCTGTATATAACACACCTATATACAACCTGCTCCTACAATAAGTCCTTTGTGTATATATCACACCTATATACAACACACTCCTACAGTAAGTCCTTTGTGTATATAACACACCTATCTACAACACACTCCTACAGTAAGTCCTTTGTGAATATAGCACATCTATATACAACACACTCCTACAGTAGGTCCTTTGTGAATATAACACACCTATATACAACCCACTCCTACAATAAGTCCTTTGTGTATATATCACACCTATATACAACCCACTCCTACAATAAGTCCTTTGTGTATATAACACACCTATATACAACCCACTCCTACAGTAAGTCCTTTGTGAATATAACACATCTATATACAACCCACTCATACAGTAAGTCCTTTGTGTATATAACACACCTATCTACAACACATTCCTACAGTAAGTCCTTTGTGAATATAACACATCTATATACAACCCACTCCTACAATAAGTCCTTTGTGTATATAACACACCTATATACAACCCACTCCTACAGTAAGTCCTTTGTGTATATAACACACCTATATACAACCCACTCCTACAATAAGTCCTTTGTGAATATAATACATTGATATACATCATGCTCCTACAGTAAGTTCTATATCCATTGTAACACCAATATTCACTCTACCTCTACACCAAGTAAGTCCTATAATTTGTTTAACAAACTCTGAGATAGCCTATATCTATGATCTAGATATGTATGCTTGACAATAGTGTTTTGGTTTTCTATTCACTGACAGATTTGGAGTGGAGGTCAAATGTCATCAATAGTGACTCCTTTGACAACCCTGTTAGTCACAAAAATCCAAGGTAGGTTTTCATTGGTGTAGGTTTGAGACCAGATACATGTACATGTACATATATTAATATGTTATTTGCTCATTATTTGTAAGTTTTTCTGTGGTTTACCATGTCAGACGTTCACATGCTCGAGGATTTTAAATGGCATGTTAGCTCATAGTTATAAGAATATCAAGTGACAATTTATTAAATTGCTTTGGTATTCAGGGATTTGGACTATATTTTAGGGTGTTTCCCGTGGAGTCAAAGTCCCAGGTGGCCAGACCTGTCCATGTTGGAATCTACCACTTGTCCGATGGTGAGTGACCCCCCCCCCCCCCTCCTTTCTATGGATGACAAACTATAAAACACAATATTAGTACAGTATCTATACAAAGTAACAGATATGAACTTATGTCAATCTTAAAACATATACCAGCATTCACATAAATTCAATTAGTTATTCATTCTTTGTTCTCTTTTCCGACGTTAAATTACTGTTTTTAAAGGAACAACATGTCATTCTATCAGCTATAGTACTTGTATTAGGTAATTCTCATTTGCCATGTTCACAGGTCTCGTTGACCAGATAAACGAGTTCCATCCAATTCCGTCTGACCTACTTCCTGTTCCCCATGGAGGTTACTCGCTACACAATGGAATGTACTACATGTCCCAGAATCCCAACTCTCCCCAGGTACGTTGTTACCATGGTGACTGTCAGCTTGGAAATTCATTGCTAGGCTCTAACACTATAGCAAAAGCTAAGATGAAAACATTCATTTTTTAAGAATTTTAATAAGAATCATTTTACCAATGTTTTACAATTGAGATAAGTATTTGAGATTGGGCATTTAGTTTAAAAAGTTAGCATCAGAAATTCCTTAAGATTGCCATATAATATGCACAAATGCTTGTTTATAGCAATTTGAAATTTAAAAGACTTTTCAAAATAATTTCTTATCCTCTATCACTCAATTAGAGTAAGAGTCGCCAGTGTCAGAAAACCTTGATAAAAATAAAGATCCTATTTTCACTCACATACATAAAACATACAGATCAGTTAAAACCTTTAGACACCTGTAATTAAGTTTGCTGATGGATTAAGATGCTACTTATGTGTCTTGTGTTCAGTGATGATAACACAGTGATAATGATGTTGTTGATGATGATGTTGATGTTGATGATGTTAATGTTACAGGCTGGAGACATCAGAGTCAGCTACACCTATGCTGGTCTGAGTGGGGAATCAGTGCTAGGTAAACCCGAGGTGGTAAGTAACATATCTGTAATGTGAATACATCATCTGTTATATGACAATGTCTGCTCTCTCTCCAAGTCTTCAGTGCTGTATCTGTCTCACATGTCGTCATAAACTTACTCTTGTAACTTGATGCTGCTGAATTTTATAATCCTCACCCATTTGTAAGGTTTTATTAAAGGGGGTTGGGGTAGTTAGAGGTTGCCCTTGACTTGAAGTCGTTAATGATCGAAACTCAAGGTCATTTTAATATCATTATAATACAAATATCTTGTCAAAGTACGTGTAGTTAAGATACAAAACGTCATACTTGAGACGTAGGTTGCCCAACTATTGAGGGTAAATGTCATTTTACGAAAGCAAAACTCAAAGAATTTTGATTTATCGAATTTCTGTTCAGTCTTAATTTAAATTTTAAGGAGCTTTGAGTATCACGTGACTTTCATTGCAATGAAGCTTTGATGTGCTAACTCTATTATGACGTCATAATTGATTTGACTGTATGATGCTATAATGTCATTTATCCATTATGACGTCAAACATGATTTGATATATCTTTTTCCCGTACTTTATGACTCTAAAGTAATCATTTTCACAACATGAGTTGGAAAAAATTTAACATTTTCAATTTTAAAAAATGTAAATGTACAAAATCATTAGCGGTTAAGATAATCATATATATGTATTCTGATTAATTTTCTGTTCGTGTTAATTATTAAATCTAAAGAATGTATTCCTTTTTTGATGGTTCAAAACAGAAATTGTCACAAAAGTCATAATTCCAGAATAAGGGGTAGGGGTGATTCCTATTGTAGTATATCCCTTAAATGCCAAGAAAGTGGCCATGCAAATTTTATAAGTTATAAAGCAGATGTTAAGGTTGAAATATGAATTTAAAAAAAAAAAAAATCATTGCGAAGTTTTTATGTGCCATCACATTTTGTTAAAATTTGAATAAAAAACTACAAAACTTGTAGTGCTGATTTTAGCAATATTTTGATAATATTATGATATTGCAATGTAAAAAAAGCCAATAATTTTGAAATGAGTTTCTGTTCTTAAAATTAATGAATATAATTTGCAAAAAAATTCCATCAAATAAAATAATTATTGCAGAAAATTGAAATTGTCAAAAAAAATCATAATGCCAGAAAAGAGGGATAATTCCTTTTAAAATAAAATATCTCCCTTGTAAGGTAAGAAAGTAGTCATGAAAATGATATATGCTGTAGAGGACATCTTAATGTTAATGTGTTTAAAAAAGCAAAAAAATTCATTGACAAATAATTTTACACTGCAACGCCCTGTTCCCCCTTAAAGTACCCAATAGCAAATGTAATGTAATGTAATAGTTTTGGTGCTAAATGTACAATCTTGTTGAATATGTTAAATCATTTTCAATTGAATCCATATTCCAAAAAATACATCAGTCAGTCTGAAAATAAAATTTAATATGAAAGCGTGCCTCACTGTATTACATACATGTATTTCAGTGTTCATAGCATGTTTTATGAATAAATAAAGATATGATTGCGCACCAAGTGCAAAATCCTACAAGAACATGAATTCTACCTGATCAGTCTGGTTGTTCTCTCATGAACCAAGTAGATATTCATCATAAAACAGCAATTAAATACTTAATGTATAAGTATGAAAACTATTCAATATTATTTAGTTTTATGTAAATACGTCCAATATATGTAACTATAAATAATTATATGAACTATAGAGTTTATGTGAGAGTTGTACTATTTTCATATATATGAAGCATTTTTTTTTAATTCTGTTTATGAAAACGTGTTTCAGCTTGCTTAAATTATATACCGTAAGCCATGTATGTCTATATATTATGTACATGTATATCTTAATTAAAAGATATATATTGTATGTCATTAATGTACCAATTGTATGTATATGTGTAGCTGCTGTATTTCAATATTGTATCAATATACATGTATGTAACTTTACTTGTGCAGCTTAATAACAATATTGTATGCTCATGTTTATGAGTGTAACTTTATTATAATTGTATGTATATGTACAGTATATAAGTGTAGCTTTATTACATAATTGTACATGTAAATGTGTGTAGCTTTCTCTGTACCACTTGATTTGTGGGCAGGCGTGGTCCTACAGCTGTACACTGTCTGTTGTTTATTGTGTTGAGGTTTGAGTGTGTGTTTTAGACAGAAGTTACGTCTGATGTGGTAAGATGTTTCAGATAACCAGCTTGTTTGTTGAGATACGTTTACTTAGAACACATTTCTCAGTATTCTCAAAAGTAAAGAAAGTAACTATTTACTAGACATGTTTTCTTATTCTAATCTTGTCCACTGGTAGATGAACTTCTGTCAGATCCTAAACAAGTTAGGTCCCAGATAAGCTTAAAATATAGAGATCACTCTGGTAAGTGTCTTTGTCAAGCAAATCAAAGGTATAATATATATATAAAAGTGCCTGTTTAGGAGGGTAACAGTTGAAATTGACACCCCAAGAAAACTATAATTGTTCCGCGGAGCGGAACAGACAATGGTTTTCGAGGCGTGTCGATTTCAACTGGTACCCTCCCAAACAGGCACTATTTTTATTATTCTAAATTTCTTGATTTTAAGCAAAACTTAACTGATTTCTTTAGGAATGACGTGAATTCTTAGGCAAACCATATTTATGTGCATTTAACAATTTGTTGTGTTACCTGTGTTGCTAACGCTGAGGGTAATAGAACGGATTATCAGCTGTGTCTAAACCATTGGGATCGGAGTATTTAACATGAAAGTATAACTATAATAGTAATAGGCTATCCAATCATTGAGGTAACATATTACATTTACAGCATGCAAAATATTCTCCAAAGGAAATGTAACAACAGATGAAGAAATCGTGATCAGAACTGTTAATATGGAGAATCTCAGAAATGTGTCCTATTGAACACCTCCTCTCTTACTTACCCAAACTCCAGCTTATCCAAACCTGTTATGTGCATGAAGAGGGCATGTGATGGTTGAAGCTTTTGTATTTCAGAAATCTTTTAGAAGATAATTTTTAGGTCTTTAAAAATAATATGAATATAATTTGATTGCTGTTTGTCCTCTTCAGATTCTTATTAAAGCTAAGGACATAAACAAAAAATAGTTTTGTTTTTAGAATTACCTTAATGTCATTTACAAGACAGTTTTGGATTATTCAAATATTTATAGTTCCAAAAACTTTTCAAAAAAAGAACACCATGTTTAACACTTTTTATTAGACATAATACTTATTGATAACAATCACAGTTTGTCTTATTTTAAATAGCACAGTATAAACATGTCAGAAATTGATTGATAGAAATTAAAATTGCATGTATTGTTTGATGATATTAATTCGCATTGACAGAGATGACTTTTTGTTTCTACAGGTGAGCATTATAGGTAAGCTGTCAGGTAACACCATCGTAAGCTACGAGTCTGAGCATGGACACCACCTGTTGTTTCTGTACATGGGGAGACACTCACCGGAGGTATGTGGTCTGGTTATACAAAATACAACAGTGTTATAGAGTATACAACAATCAGTGTACAAAATACAACAGTGATATATAGTATACAACAGTCAGTGTATGGTCTGGTTATACAAAATACAACAGGTAATATATAAAATACAACAGTTAATATATAAAAAACAACAGTCCATAAATGATGTACAAGAGTCAATTTATAAAAATCTAAAATGCAACAGTCAATATATGAAAAGCAACAGTTAATGTATAAAACACAACAGTTAAAGTATAAAATACAACTAAGTGTATAAAATACAACAAACAAAATATGAAATACAACAGTCAAGATATAAAATATATTTGAAAATACAATTGGCAATATATGAAATACAACAGTTAATGTATACAATACAACAGCCAATATATAAAATACAACAATCAAAATATAAAATACAACAGTTATTGTATAAAATACAATGGTCAATATATAAAATACAACAGTTAATGTATATGAAAAAGCAACATTTAATGTATGAAATACAACAGTCAATATATAAAATACAAGAGTTAATGTATTAAATACAACAGCCAATATATGAAAAACAACATTAAATGTATAAAATACAACAGTTAATATATTAAATACAACAGCAAATATTTAAAATACAACAGCAAATATATGAAAAACAGTCAATATATAAAATACAACTGTGCTATATAGGAACTACAACAGACCTAAAACTCTACAACTTTTTAAAAAGGACACCACCTTGACTATATTATAGAATAAAAAAAACCACTTAAAGTTATAGAAAATGTTACAATAATTATCAAAATTCAAGATTCCTATAAAAGCATGACAGTTAAATTATATGATATAGGAAATACCACAGTTATATAAAATTTTGATAGGTACAATGTATACATGTTGTATATTAATTCATTACAGTTATATTTATAAAACTTTGATATTACACCACAGTTACACAGTTATAAAAAGAACACTATAATTATGTAGGAAAAAAATCAGTGTTACTTTTTTTAAAAGAATAAAAAAACAATGCAAAATTGCATGGAAAACACGTTGTCAAGAGTTCTAGATCACATAGAAATTTCCACAAATATTTAAGTAATTTGTGTATGTTTTTGGGGGGGGGGGACAAATGAAAATTTCTGTTCATGACTTGCATTCATTTTACAAAAAATAAAATGATTTCAATATTAAACAGTCCTAGCAAACAAATGAGCACATGAGCCTAACATTAGCTGTATACCAACTTTTGTGAACTCTTACTGTAGGCGATGTTTGCTAAAGAACAACAGAAGAACACGATGATCTCGTGGGCCGTGAGACTGGGGGGATGGCTGCTAATGTTCATAGGATTCGGCTGTCTAACTAGCATCATCAGGACTCTGGGTTAGTAGACCTGTTTCTTGTACAATGATAGCAAAATTTTTATAATTTAGGGTCCATGGTATTAAAGTCTGTTATATGTCAAGCAATAACTTGTTGCAATTAATAGCTTGGTAATTAGGGTTCAAATAAAAAGGACTAATAACTCGACAGTATGGAATTCTGGACTCTTTGTACCTTGATGATCCTGACATCATGATATTTAATTGCTAAATTGCACACAATAATTTAAAAGAGCTGGATGGTCATTGTCAATTTTAGACTGTCTTGATCTCCTTTAAAAGAAGAGCTCTATAAAAGCTAAAGGAAATTACTCAAATTTACGAGCTAAAATTTATGGAATTTTCTTGACTAAATAACAGTTAAAAGCTTAACAAATCAAATTAAAAAATCTCAGGTAGGTCTGATGGTTAATTTTATGACCACCCATTCTCCTTAAGGTTGACCATCAAGACTCTATATTTTTGGTCTATTATAAATCAACTCATAACTTTCAGTTGAAATAATGAACAATGAAGTGTCAGAGGTGTCAAGATGTTGCATTTTAATGAAGGAATATATGCAACAATTACCTGTTAATATTGAAACACATCTTTGGGCTACATAGAAAGTATTCATTAATTTACATGTATAGCAGTTGTGCAATGTGTTGATAATAAGACCTCTGGATTTTTTTTGTGTTGCTATTTTATAAAAGCAATATGCAAATGACATGTAATTGACGGTGAGTTTATAAAACAATATTAAGAGTAAATACCTTTATCAGACTCACTTTCTTTCTTATAGTTGATTGGCTACCTATTGTGCGTGAACTGGTAGCCATTGGTGTAAACATGATGAACCTTGCATTCTCCATCAGCCTCTCTCTAACAGTGATTGCCATTGGATGGATAGCCTATCGACCCTTAATGGGA
Organism: Magallana ariakensis; assembly: GCA_020458035.1. Classification (NCBI taxonomy): domain Eukaryota; kingdom Metazoa; phylum Mollusca; class Bivalvia; order Ostreida; family Ostreidae; genus Magallana; species Magallana ariakensis. The sequence goes on from CM035813.1 coordinate 73,674,985, forward strand.
ATGGCCATTTTAGCCATGGCGGCAACACCTTTCTTTATGGCAAAATTTAGATCTAGAGGGACACATGGACACAGGTCTTATGAATAGTTAAAATTAGTTTCTCTAGATTATTTTTTTTTACCCACCATAAATGTCTTTCATGTAATTTAAGCTTACTAAAGTCCCCTGTATTATTTGGAGACAATTTTCTGTTTTACAATTTCCACGTGTTATGATAGTTTGGCAGAATTGATTTTTGTAAATGATTTACATTTTGTAGAGTTTGTATTATTCTTTCAGTCTGTCTTCCATTATAACTACACAAAGAGTGTTCTGTGTGTTTGTCTGTAAATGCAATAGCAATCAAATCTATGGAAATAAAAGTTCATTTACATGCCTTACAAAACAGACCTATATAAATGAAAGTTCATAATAATACAACATCAATGGGCCCTATCTAAAGGAAACTTCATTTTAAATCATAACACTTTCAAGAAAGAATTTGTGATTCTGTAATATGGATTCTGAGATGACACTTCCATTATGTATTATTTAATCCTTCTTGCAGAATACTAATTTATATTTGTGTGTATTTGTGAAAGAGAAATAAATAGAGAAAGCAGCATATTATGGAAATGAAATACGTGCTTGTTTTATCCACAAACAATTTAGAATTCTTACAGATATTTGTGTTTCTAAATACAATGCATTTAAAAAAAACCACATTGTTCATTGAAATATATATTTTTTTGTGTTTATATATTTACATAAGTAAATAGTTTCCTTCTTTCTGGATTATGTTTTATTTTATTTGAATAAAAATAATCGAAATATATATATATATATTTTAATTTTGTGTTGTTACTTATATAAAAAGTAGATTTTCCAAGTTTTCAAAGAAACCACTGCTCAAAAGTGACTTTATTTTTTTTTTGCAGTTTAAGATTAAATACATATTTTTAAAAAATATTCTAAAAAGCTAGATATTAACTAAAATGTATTTAAAATCCCATATAATCTCTTAATTGACTATCACAGTGTATGACAAAGGATAGGCGATTGATAACATACATATAAAGGAAGTTATTTTTTGAGCACGTGATGTTTTGATATGTATATGTACAGGAAACTTATATATGGTAGTTATTCTTAAAATCAAATACATGTTTATGAGAATATACATTAATTTTTTCATCCTGATATAGTGAAGGTTCACGATCGTGCGGACTTTTATTTTGGTCGTGTTTTTTGGGGGTTGAGCTCTATACGAAGTCCATTTTTAATTGGTTAGACTAATATATTGATATGCAAATTCACACCTTAAAATCATATGTAAAATCTACCATAAAAATATAAAGGCATTACTTTTGACTTGTTCAATTATTTGTTAAAAAACTGAAGAAGCAAGTGTTACACGTAATAAGCACATTTACACTAAAATAATTTAATTCTGGTTGTAACGCGCTTTCTGATTAGCTAAAAAAATATTTCATATCGTATAAAGAATGTTGCCTACGTCATAGTAAGACTAACGTCAAAAACGTATCAATCCGTCGAACGTTACATTTCACATGTTAGATTTTTTCTAATATATCAAAGTCTAAGAAAAGTTCTTAAAATGGTTATTGAACGCAAATTAGTGTCTATTTTAAGATGCTGACTTTGAGTGACCTTGGCACCCATATAAGGCGGTCGATTTATATAAAATTTTCAATTTGTAAGAGAGTGTTTTAAAATGCATATATACGAATTTTCATTAAATTCTTAATATTTGAAGTATATAAAAAGACTCCTTCCTTAATGTCATTTAAATAGTCAAATGACCGTTTTTATCTACAATTAATATCAAAAATTAAATTATAAGCAATGAATTCAATATTTATTAGTTTTATACGATATAAAATGGTTTGGGGCAGTTTAGGCTTTATAAACCGCGAAGCGTAAACTGCCCCAAACCATGTTATATCGTATAAAACTAATAAATATTGAATTCATTCTTTAACTGAATAACTTTAAATATTTGATAAACAAAATGTTTGGCATAGAGTATAGTTTTATAACAATCTAATTAAAATTAGATCTTTGATCCGCTCCTATTAGATCGCTACACAAAGTAGCGATCTAATAGGAGCGGATCAAAGATCTAATTTTAATTAGATTGGTTTTATAACTGCTTTAAACTGAACTGCATGGCACATTTTCAATAAAGATAATATAAGTATTGTTTAGTATACAATGTCTACATATAATGTTAAATATTAGTTTTACATAATTTCGCTTAATTTAATTTTTAAATGCAATTGCACTAAAGGCTTTATAATTGAATTTGTGCTTGTAGCCTGCCATTGTACTCTTATAAACGATTTTGAAGATGGCATTCTGATGTGACTGGTACAAGTCTCCCATATCCGCTTTACACAGGTTTTGAATTTTAAAACTGATCTTCATTTTCAAAACAACGTTTGAAACAAATGAATAGTTGCACACTGAATCACAATAAATAAACCCGATAAACATTCATATCGAAACTTAAATAAACAGTTTATTTTTATCCATTAGCCGTTCTGCTTTACTGTATACAGGGGTTTTTTTTGCCCCGTGTGTTTTCGACCAGTTCTTCACTTGCACACGGTTCGCCGGTCTTAAATTCACACATACAAAGTTGTGTTTAAAAAAAGATATTTGAGACTTAGGAATTAGCTCAGTTTTCAAATTCTCATTATTGAGACTCATTCTGACAACGAGGGTAAAAGGAGCAAAAATGAAACGGGGACGAATATTTCCCTTTATGCAGAATGTACATAAGTGGTACACGGTTTTACTCGCATAAAATAGGTAAAATTATTTCTATGAATAACATCACATTAATTTTTCTTAATACATGTATATAATACTAAAATTTAGTGACTACATGAATGCACAGTTTGTTTACGAAAAATATTTTACATAGTAAAAGAGCTATGTAGGTAAACCGGAAATTTTCAGCATGATCGACCTCCACTACTGCTTTACCCCAAAAATCGGCTACACAGATATTCTTTTATTTATTTTCACTAATGCCCATTAGTCCACTACATGGATATAGAGGCTGACCTTTCTCATTGCTTTTCGGTAGAAGCAGAGTAACGGACAACATTTGTTTCTCTATTACTTTTGATCAGGATAACCAAGAGGTCGCTGGAGGACGTACTGCATATATTGCTTGGAGTCCATAAATGCAATCTAATCGCCCCCTATATTTTCTATTCTTCACAATGTTTACCCCTCTAATATCAGTGTAGACCAAATCCCAACAATTTGTAACTGCCAAACCGCGTGGAGCGTGCCCTGATTTGGTTCGCATTGACGTGATTACTTCTCCTTGTAAGTTACAAAGCCTTATAATATTATCCTGGCCACTTCTCAGTATATATATCCTCATAACTTCAATAGGACACACTTGTAGGAATTGATGCTCTACATTTTTTATATTCATATTCATGATCTACAACTATGAGGAATTGTGGTTCATCAATTACCGTTCTGTTTGGAGGAGTGGAATCAGCAATAGATGAAGACATTATGTTATCAAAGTCCTTTACTTTAATATATAATGCTGAAAAGGAACCAAACTGTTGATAAAGATGTTCCCTGTTGATTTCGTGAGGAATGAAACTTGGTAAGGAACTTATGGGTTAAAGAGGCAATCTTCTGAATTCAGCATTACTGGATTTGTAGGCTAAAACAGTGCATTTACTGTCTAATTTTAACAATTTCTCGAGATCATCAATGTTCTTTGTAATCTCATACATTTTTTGGAGTGATTTCGTTGTCATGCTTTTCTAGTTATTCTAACTCTTTGGATTGTTTTTTCCTCTATTTCGAGTTACAATGCTTTGACAATATTGTCTTTTTCTCTATGCCGCAATTCTTTTTGTACTTAAGAGCTTCATTCAGTTTCGGAGAGTTTTTATTTAAGTTGGCTTTTTGAACTGGGATGATTCAATCTTTTCTTTCGAAGTTTCGGATAAATGATATTTTTTAACTTTTGTTAATCGTTTTGAATTTCTTGTTTAAGGGCCTCAAAGCGTTGGAAGTTTTCAAAAGTACTGCGTGCAGGATCCACACCAGAGTAGATATAAGACATATGAGTGGGCGTGTTATGTTGATTATCCATTCTCGTTGATTTGTCCACTGTGGTTTTGGAGTTCCTTTTTACTACACGAGCTTTCGATTATTATTAAGGTTACGGATATCTCAGTACGGAATGGGACTGCATTCTTACTTTGCACTTCATCTTTGGCACATCTTTCGACGTGGTTTCCATTATCACGCTCTTGTAAGCATACTGCTAAAATCTGAAATAAAAATAAACTTCCTTAAATATTATTTTCTTCAATAAAAAAAAAATCAACAAAAGGTACTGTGCAAAGATGTAACTCAGCTTCACAAATACCGGTATACTTAAAAAGCGCCACTGTCCCTATAATTGGCCATCCTTTTTTCTGTTGTCAAAAATACCCCGCCCCCCTCGTGTTGTTCCTTTATAATAAATTTAAAATTCATTGAGCTGCAAAGATTTTAACATAGAACATAACTTAAAACGGAAGTGAAATGCCATATATAAATGTTTGATTTTGTCGTCAGGCAAAAGTAAATCGTTTAAAAATATTATAATAATGGGAAATAAATGCCTACACGCATATTATGGGATATTAGCTAAAATTTATTAATTATTTGAATATGAATAAAAACAAACTTCTTTGTTTCAACATGGCGATTCCAAATACAAACTTTCTCTTTTCTAGTTAAACCCTTGTGGGCTGAAGTAGTGAATTTGAATGCCTAGTTGCAAGTATATGCACGCTATTTTTGCCCAGAATACTTGCATCCAAATGTTTTGAAAGAATGTAAGTGTGATAATAAATCAAAATGTACGTTGCTTAAAAAACAAAGTGTAAAACCCGATATTTTTAAATGAAAAAAATCTACACTTGAAAAACCAATATTAAAGGCAAAACATATAAACATCACATTATAATTATTTATTCTTAGAGCAAGGTACATGAGTTTGCATTGTTTCCATTCACAAAGATTGTTCCTCTTTCATTTTATTAATACTATAAAATAGTTTTTAATGCAAACCGTCAACACGTTTTGTTTATCTTGCATTGTAAATAATCAGATACATGCATTGGTTAATAGTCCTGGCATTGCACATGTGCATTATTTAAATTACAAATAACATTTGTATAGTTGCCATGTATGCGTACCTTTGCATGTATAAGCGTTTTAAGCACGCCCACGGAACATGCAGCTAATTGAACTGAAAATTTAATTAATGATTCCTGTCATTTGTTTTTTCTAGTGATGCTTATCGTCTGTTTTATAGAAAAAAGTATACATTTTGATTCTTTCTTATTAAGGTCTTCCGTTTCCTACAGAAGACCTTATAGTGATTGTGATGCTTTTTCGTTCCTTCTTCTTATCCCCCCCCCCTTTTTTGTCGACAGAATATCTCAGATATGACTGGAAAGATTTTCCTGAAATTTTCAGGAATGATAGAGAATGATAATATTTCGAGAAGCTTAATGACTTGAACATCCAAACTTTGTGGGATGATAGATATGGAGGGTAATCGTGTTCAAAAATCCAGACATGTAAACTTGTAAATCCGAATATGCAATCGTGTTGGTGTGTGATCCTGAGTTGAATCCACAGGCCGTCAATTTAATTCCCCCTACAGATGCACATTTGCAGCTGTAAAATGTTATTTAATATTTACATGTAACCTGCCACTATAATACGCATTTGCCATCTGTAGTATCTGCATGTGTATCTCCGTTTTCTGAAATAGCAAGGCTGACATGTTACAAATCGACAAATGTAAAGTCTACAAGTTTGTCGAATTTGACATAACCAAATATGGAAACAGTGACGTCACCGATAGAAAAGGCTAGCTGCTGGAAAAGGCATGCCGTAATCGTCGGAATGGGGACGGAATAAATAAATAAAAATATTAATAATCGTATTATCTCTGGATAACAACATTTCTTAGGAAGTCTGATTTTTCGGTAAAATAAATTATGAGCTTGGTGTATATTGATTTTTATCAAGAGAATTGTTCTGTCCACTGTTAGAGTTAGAGTTATCTTTCTTTAATTATTGATTTTTCATTTTAGAACTCTCTTGTGATTTTCGGTAAAATTGTTATACGAAGCCCGCCATTTGTTTATGCGGTTGAACACCGCGCTCTGTACTGATATTTTGTCAAGTTTAGCCTACCACAGAGTAAGTAATGATTTAAAACTTGTTTATTATTCTGTATAAAGATGATTTCAACATGTGTATACTTTTTACAGTAGGCATAATCAGTTTTAAGTGTAATAATTGAAGCTTTGAGCCTTTCATATTGGAGCGTTGTCGTCTGCAACAAATGTAAACATTGGCTTGTTTTAATTTGAACAACTTTCTGTGAATTATTTGCTAAACTTAATATTGATAATTGTACAAGTTATCTTGAATGTATTTTGATGGCTTTGAGGTAATTTTTGTGGTTAACTATATTTTCTAAGTGTTATGCTGCAAAATTTTATTTCTATGGAAGGCCATAAGTGTCATAAGCTTATAATGTATAGTGTTGGTATTGCTAACTATATTTCAAGTATCACTTAATAACATTATGTAAATTTATTTTGTATGAAATTCAAAGTGTTTCATTGTATCCTTTGTTTATATTTCAGTCTTTAACCAAACAAATACACATACACATTGACAATCTTCCTGGGAGTTGTTGTTAATGTAAGAGGTTAAACATTCTGTACAAGACCGGACCATGGCGTCCTCACGTGACAGAACAAGAATGTATATGTATCTTCTTAGATCTGGAACAAAATACACACACACACACACACACACACACACACACACACACACACACACACACACACACACACACACACACACATATATATATATATATATATATATATATATATAGCTACATACATTCTCCGCGATAAATTACAAAATCTTTTCAATTCGCTTAATTCTAACTAATTCAGTAAAAATGAAAAAAATTCTCTCAAAATACGAAGAATTCAGAAGTAATCTGGCCTCATATCGGTGGCAAAACCCAATGCCGCTCAAAATATATTCACCCCCATAGGAAATTTGATTCGTCTTATTTCTGTATTAACTTATATTCCGGTTTAAATTACTTGTCAAATTATTATAAAGGTACAGACATTTCTTTTACCCTCTATCGTAAAATACCATGAGAATTATATTACAGAAAATAGCGCATTCGAAACATCGGCAACGATTTTCACATACATACACCTCTTCCTATTTGGTCCAGATTCAATCATACCTCAATAATTTTTCTTAAAATAATATTTTCGATTCAAACAAATGGTATCGTTCATTAAGAGCTTATTAGAACAGTTTGACTGAATATTGTTTATTTTTGTCCATTTCGGCGATAACGACATGCCTTTTTTCGCAACAAGGCAGTTGTCATATAAGGTCATGTCAAAATTCGACATACTTGTAGACTTAACATTTGTCAATTTGTATCATGTCAGATGTGCTCTTTCCGAGGATTAGACACAAATGCAGAAACTACGGATTGAAAGTGTGCAAAGTTGAAGGGTAAATTAACTAATAAAAACAATTAAGCTGCAAAATGTGCATCATACGAAGGAACTGAGTGATATGATAGAAAAATATATAATAAATATCAAATTTAATTTTCATTGAGCTCTTCCGTTTGTCTGTTTCCTGTCCACGAGATCTCAAAAAACGGTATACATTTGAACAACCAAACTTTGTGGGATGATAGCTCTATATATGTATATGTGTTTACAGTATTTTGTTATATCCGGCATAACTTCCGGGCGTCACAGGAAGTACTCAAATTTTGATTTTTCTTTTTTTTTTTTTTGTTATTTGGCATAGAAGTAACAATTCAGTAATAGAAATAGAATAGATCATCTAGACGTGGTTAAATTAGTGAAACAATTCTTCTTCCGGTAAGACATCTCAAATATCTCAGGTAGCTTTCTTTTTTAAATGCTGTAGCCGCGAAATCTCAGAAACTATATGAGATCAAGACACAAAACTTATATGGATGATAGACAATTGAAAACGTGTTTAACGGGTTTCATTTTGTCTTCCGTCACTTCCGGTTCTCACTGGAAGCGTTCAAGCAAATGGACTTTTTAATAAGTTCAGATTTTTTTGGAATATTTTATTTAGTCTGAACAGTTAAGTACCGTAGGTAAATGCACTTACGTTTAATTTCTTTGATCGTTACCCTTTGTCCGATTCCGGTCCCGAGACAATTTCCCTAGAACAATTTTACTTTATTACCGCCAACCTGTCATCAGGATTGATTGGCCCCTTAGGAAATAAATGGCTACAAATATTTTGAAAATGTGGTAAAAATATAATGATTTGTTTCATTAATAGTCTTCTTATCAGTACTACTTTTACAAGAAATGACATTATTCATACAGGAACTTTAGTTAAGAATTTACATGTAGTATGTAATTGAATTTGATCAAACAAATGCCATAACCATACTTAATATATGGGTCACAATATGGCTATGAAGTGTATCAACAAAAATTCGAGAGAAATCAATCGTTTTTTTATTAAATTTGAAACATTTAACGTAAATCGGCAAAAGTAAGAAAAATCAAATTTACTTACATGGAATCAAAATACATGCTACAAGTGTGAAATATGCTTTATACAAAAATTACCAGGAAAATTCTTTATGCTAATCTAATGCTTGGACTTACAGTAGTAGGTGCTTGTTTCACTAGGAGCAACAAACTAAGCAATTATAACTAGTGTTATGATAATTATAAGAAAAAGAATAATTTATTTTTTTTGTAAACGTAAGTCGTAGTTATTAATTTGTCTTTAATTATAATTAAAAGACAAAAACCCATATATCAAATAATACAGTTAAACATCGTCCAGCTTGGCTAATCATTAATTACTAGTTATAAACAATAAAAAAAAAAGTTAATAAAAAATGCGGTTTGTTTTCTAAAATGATTTTTTATAGGTCAGATTTGAGAAAATCGATTCTATCTGCAAAAGAATATATTTCCCTTTGTTTATGAAATCGCTTTTCATTGAAAAAGGAGACTGAAAAACTGGTCCAATAATTCTTATTCATCAAATATGTCAAAGTTACGACTGCAGTAGCCTCTGATAAGTAAATCTTAACGAATAGAAAAACTTCATTAATAATTTGCTTGGATATAAATTAGATTATATATGAAATCATGTGACTGATACTCCAAATGATCGGAAAACGAAAAACAATCCAACGTTTTTATTAAAAATGTTTAAAACATTTTCTACCGTGTTCAAGCTAATGTTGGTTTCGATGTTTTCATGTTATTTTGGTCATGGAGATTCAAGCATGTACCGCTACAAAAATGTCCAGCAGAGTCGGCCATACACCGTAGTGTCCTGCTCCCTGACGCACCTGTCCAGCCTGTCACAGTGTGCAGCTGTTGCTGGCAGATCCAAGTCAGTGACCTTCTTTTTCCATACAGACCTTGGACCAGATGGGTATCTTTGTCGTTGGGACTGTATTTTTATGAACAGTTATGCTTCGTCGGAGCTCTGTACCTTACCGTGTACTGTTTTTGGTAAGATCATTAAATTACAGTTTGAGGAGACATGCACAGGATGAAACTGTGCCATTCAGTCAACTGAAATATAACTGAATGGTTACTAAAGGTGACTGAATGGCATAGCTATACCATTCAGTCATCTTTCCAGACAATTCAGTTAACATTCAGTTGACGGAATGGCAGAGCTTCATCCTATGATGTATGTTTTACAGTTGATTTTGTGCATACACCATTAAAAGTATGGACTTTGCAAAATGTATGGGTTTTTTTTTTAAATATGAAACTTGTTTATCTCTATTATATATTTTAATTAAGTATCTATGACTATGCATAGAATGAATATTGCCCACTCGGCCTTACGATCAATTGCATGCACATAGATTTTAATTTTGGCATTGCTCTCAGCGAAAGTGTAAAATGATTGCGTATTTCAATTGATTTGAACAGGAAAATAATCAAAAGGGATTGACACAAAATGGAAATGCGAGCCTTTGATGTTCTTAGAGAATGCTATTATTTCAAAGGTGTTTTCAATATGAAAATGTGTTAACAGATCATTTTTACATCTAGATCAGCTAATCATTCCATTCCTCTTCCTTAGATGCCTCATATGACATAATGTTCGGAAGTCATATCAAACAGGAAACTCTTTAGACTTGTAAGTTAAACTCTATTTGTCCTCGCTGTCCATATCCGTGTGTATGGATTTTTCTCAGTACGTGATTGTATCGTCATGTATCATTTGGTCAATTCTTAAATTTCAATTCCATTGATGATTGCTGTGATTTAAAATCACGTTTATTAAAATAAAATTTCAAAAGTCCGAGTCGGTTTTGATAAAATCTTTGAATTTCGGACAATATGTTATACGCAAATTCGAGCTTATTATTGCAATAAAATAATGCAAACTCTGAGCAAATGCATTACTTTTTCGAATTTTCGCATTGTTTCAATAAAGAAATAACAAGATGAGAAAAATTTGGTTAATTGTCTCTTAAATAGTAATACAATAAAATAACTAATTTAAAGTAAGTCATATTTATCAATATGTTTTGCGGTTTGACCGTTGTGGCGAGCATAACAGAAACTACGTATCTCGTATCATTATCAGCTTCACCTAAAACATCATTTTCCAACCCAGAACCCAAAGTTAGTAACCTATATCTTATTAAACCCACTGCAAACAAAGTTTGTGGGTATATAAAATCCCCTTGCCCGTCTGTCTGTCCTTACGTTCGTCTGTCTGTCCGTCCGTATTTTCGTCTGTCTGTGCATTCGTGTTCATATCTTTCTTATGGAGAGACATTGGAAGTTCTTCCTTTACAAAAAAATTGCTAATGATCTGAGAGTATGCAAGGATTCGACCCAAGGTCATTTGAGCAAATTCAAGGTCACTGGAAAGAAAAGTGCAGAATTCGTGTCCGGTCTAAATCTTTGTTATAGAGAAACATTGGAAGTTCTTACTGATCAAAATGATTGCTTATAACCTGAGGATTTGTCAGGAATTTGATCCAAGTTCATTTGGGCAAATTCAAGATCATTGAAAAAAGTTCATTATTGTATAAGTGTTTTTTTTTGTTACGTTTCTCGGCAGAATACGATAAAAATGGGGATATGTAATAGCTCGCTTAACTCTCATCAAAGCAAGTATAATACTCAAAACGTGTCATAAAACCTCATTTCTGCCATAGCACTAAGAAAGCTAGAGTAAATATGTTGAGAAGCTGCCAAAATATTTTGCTTGATAAATCTGTAGGTAGTGCTTATTTTTCTTTCCGCACAGCGGTTCTTAGATCTCGCTATAAATATTTGATTTACTAAAGAATAGTAGGGGTAAACTGATCGAGAAGTTCAATTTTTAGAGATTTAAGTTTATGGATGTGTTAATGCATTTTTTTACATTTCAGAGGTAATATGGAAAAAGAATGAAGCTTTAAACAGAAGACCTATACCTTCCTCAGTTCTTTCAGATGATAATGACCTCTGGGGTCCAATCTACGCTACAGATGGCATATTTCCCGCCAGCAATCCCGGTACTCAAATATTTCATTCATCTCCGGAAGTCTCACCCTGGATCAGAGTAGATTTGAAAGACATGCTAGTTATATCTTTTCTCCGCGTGTATATGAGGACAGACACTGAAGGTACATGTAGAGTATTTTTACAATTTTTTAAGTACATGTTCCTTAAACTGAAAGAGTTCAATAGAATACATTACACAAGTTTAGCCTCTTTCCAATAAAAAAAAAATGCTTTCAATTTCGATTCCTCTTTGTTGTGTCATATAATAAAACGACACATTGTAATTATCGATTTACTAACTTAGCTTACACGTGAATATAAAAGTGGTATTATGAACACATTTTTCTTTTAGAATTTTTTTCAAATCATATGAACGCAAATAGTGATTTCCTACAATACGAGTTATGATATACTTTTGATATTACAAATTCAGACAGGATATGTAAATTGGTTAAAACTATATCATTTTGTAAATTGTTGTTACCAAGTTTCAAAAATGTATAATATAAAATATTTAAATAATTAAGATCTAAATTATAAAATGTAAACTACATATAATCTATTTGATAATTGTTTGGTTCCAGTTCAGTTTGTGATTTTCCTTAAAATGTAAACTTAAATAATAAGTTTTAGTTTAAGTTTAAAGTTTCTTGAAATGTAAGTTACAAAATAAATATAAAAACCAAATTGTTTATTTATATACATGCATGTTTAGGTAACAAATTTCACGACACTGCAATAGAGGTAGCGGATAACAGCATGACTTTCGTACAGCGTGGGTTCTACAAGGGACCAGCAATGACCAAGGAAGTGGTGGAGATCCTGTGTGAATACCGAACCGTCGGACGGTTCGTCCAACTTAGAATCATCGAAGGATCTGCAAATTATTTCAATTTACTAGAAGTTGAAATTTATACGTTGTAATTTTCTTTTTAAGAACTACTAACATGAATCTGAGCGTGACATTTTCTTTTTTACTAGAAGTACATGTAATTGTTTCATGGAACCTTGCATAAAAACTTTTTTCTTACATCTTACAACTTGATACTTCGTTTTGTATCTGCTACCTTTTCTGATAAACATTGAACAGTGCATATTTTATCCACGAAATGAGATCAATTCAATCTGTATTAGACCCACATTTATAACGTTTTGAAAATTAAAGAGATTCGGTTATTTTTTTGAATTCTGCTATAACCGGATTTATGTGGAATGTATTCTTTACCACTAAATTTATGGAAACTTGAAACCTTTGAAATCCGTTGAGAATGTATAAAGAAGTTTTGAGAGACTCGTTTTTAAGTGAGAATCAGTGACATTCTTTTTGTTATCTACGAAAGATTCTCTTTAATAGAATGAATATATTGTCATAGAGTCAACTGAATTAACGTTGTACATATCTGTATCCTCATGTTTTTATAGTTTTGATTCACACAAATAGTTGTACATAAAGAACGTCAGAGTAATAAAATCATGTACTTTATCATTGCCGTAGAGAACTTACTGGAATCACTATTGATTCACTAGTGCAAAACTCGCTGCAAAGATCAAGATGTGTTCCGTAGCAGCAGCAATTAAAAGAAATTGATATTATGATCATGATAAGTTTATTATTATACTAATTAGGGAACATGTTTTTCAGCATGCCTCAGCCTTAAGCATGTGGAAGATTGAAAATCAAAACGTGTTTGTTTTAGAAGATTTCTTTTAATTGAAAGTAATTCATTAACCATCATTAAACATTAATGTAAACAAAATTAACAATTTCGAAGTCGAAGAATTTCTCTTTTAAACAGAAATTCTGTTTAAAAACTGGACCGATAAATATCTTTGCATCCCATATTTCTAAATTTCTTCCGTGTTTGTAATTCAAGAATTTACATCATGAGACGTTTGAATATTTCCTCTTAAGGTAACTCCAGTGTCTTTCGGATCCGGTTCTTTTTTTACACGGCGTGCTAAATTTCCTCTTAAGAATAAAAACTATATAAACCTATGTTCTCTAACTTATACCTTCATTTAAACAAATATATGTTAAAGTCATTGCACATCCATTTTCCAGTAAAGTTAGACTAATGGCAGAACGACATCATTATACAGAAGTATGTATCACGGTGATATATGCTATGATTTTGACCTTTTTAGTGCTATTTATGTTCAAAGTCACAGCACAATCCCTAACCAAAACACTATTTTTTTTATATATGATCAAGATATGAGCTTTATTTGAGAGGAGTGTTCAGACAACATATTGATACATGGGTTTGCTATAATTATTACTTACAAAGCACGTTTCGTTTAAGGTGACTGTATTCCATTTATTAGAGAAAACCACATAACTTTAATTTTAGTGTTGATTGGCGAAAAAAGGCCATGACTTTACTTCAATTGTAGATTACAGTATAAATTTTAATTATTTACTGGTTACATTTGTAACCAAGATTACCGACCCATATGCATGAAAATAGGGCGTTTTGAAATTGATTGCAAATACGTGTAATTGAAAAGTTTCAGCAATTAACAATGATTTACTGGCTACATTTGTAACCAAGGTTACCGACCCATGAAAATAGGGCGATTTTGGCAATCCAAATGGCAAATACATGTTAATGGAAATGCACATGAAAATGGCAAATATGCATATAAATCAGAAATATGGAAATATACATATGAAGCTTTTAAAGAACAAACTGGCAAATCAAACATCAAATTTGACACTGTCACAATTAGATTCAAATTGTGTAAGGTTCTTTAAACATTTCACCAATCATGTGAGAGGATGGTCTTTGTAAGTCAAACAAGACAATATTTACAAAAACAAAACAATTTATTTACAAATATACAATAAAAAAAATTGAGATTGGTGACGTAAGCTCTTTTTGGATGGACTGGCATTCGGCAAAACGTCTCAGTTATGTTGGTTCCGTATGACTGGATAAGCGTAGTAAGTCTCTGCACGGATATTGTACATTCCACAACGTTCCCACTTCGTAGGACTGGAAAAGCATACGTCCTTCCACGGATATTATAAGTTCACCACGTGCCCGCTCCGTGGTCACCTATTTAAATATCGAACAACGTGGCATAATAAGTTTTCTTATACACATATTTGATTTCAGATATTGACACATTAGACACACAGTATATTACAATTCTGGGCTACCGTAACATAACAGTTATTTAAATTACAATTCACGTACCTGTATTATAACTCTACTCACAATGCAGAACTAATATAAATCATAAAAATAGAGAAAAATATGACACTTACTGGGTTGTATCTCTCTCACACAAATAAACCCACACAGGGATGCCGTTCCCAAGATCACTCAGCATGGGAAACGCCCAAGATATCTCAGCAAGAGCACAGACACGTCCACACAGCTTGTCGCCCAGAATACCTCTAACCTCACTCTTCAAACCACTAAGCAAGTTAATTTAAAAATAAATCATACCTGTCAAACAGGTTTTCTCCAGTACTACTACTACACCCAGTGACCACTCATGCAAGCAAAAATATATAAACAGCTCAAAAGTATGGAAATACATTTCAAACAAAATTAAAATACTAGAACTCGACCAAAAGTATGGGAGTATGTTTGGAACATAATTGTGACAGACACAAATAAGCAAACAGGAAATTATAGTTGTAGCGAGCCCTGGGAAAAGATGCTCACTAAATATAACCCTATTTACGTTCAGCTAAAGATTGCACTAATTAGAGTAACATCAATATTTAACGTTAATAGTCATACAAATGTAACACTATATAAAGCTTTGCTCTAGGTCGGCAAAAATCAAACAAAGGAATCCTGGAAGTCACAACATTAAGGTTGCTGGTGCGAGATATCTTCGGAAACAAGCTAGCTGGTTCAACATCACTCTAGTGCGTCATGACGAAATCGTTTGATATTGGACATTGGAGGTGCCAAAACTGAAAGCATAATTAATAAACAGCATTAAGATATTAACATTCATAATCATGTCTTTATATGGGTGGATAATTTTAACAATAATAATTTAAAATAAACACATTTCAAACTGGCGGTTTCTCGTCTGCTTCACTCCGCCAATGAAAAGGAAAAGGAAGTGCAGTGGGGTTTGATTAATAGGAAGTAACTACTGGTGTATGCTAAATACCCCCCAAACGCCCAAACAATTACCTTTCTAATTTAGCTATTTAATTTTTAAAACAATTAAATCGAAAACCTTACCAAAAGAAGTTTCCATATAATCGAAGGTAAGCCGTAATTGAAGTATGGGGACTATTATGATAGGCCAATGAAAGACAAAATGAACCGTTAAGTATAATACGCAGATGTTTGCAATAACCTTGACCTATGACCTCGCCTTAAATGACATATTTCGTCATACGACAACTTTTTTTGTACTGTGGCCTATATACACGCACAAATGCTTCAAAGTTATCATGTATATTTTCATAGCTATATCCATGGACTTCAAACTTTATTCTTCTTACGACACATGTACATGTATTATGATATTTTCTTTCAATTTTAGACAAATAGCTTTATAAAAGTCTTTTTTTTTTATCAAGGTCATGTAAATAATGGCACGGTCAAAATACACGTGCATATAAATTGCAAAGTTTTAATTTGATTTCAATTTTTTCTTCGTGTGCTTTTTTAAAACATCTTTTTAATTGAATTCGCATCTTTTGAAAAAGATATATGTCCTTGTTATAAAAGAAAAATTCTAGTAAAACGATAAGTATCATAATAAAAACTGTGAGAAAATTCAGACATGCATGTACAAGTTCAATATTTTGAATCGTATAGTAGTTAGAAATCAAAACCAACTAAACACGCAGAACATTACACATTGGTCTGTTACTAATGCAATATTATTGATTCGAGATCTATACAATAAGTCAGTGCTTTTTGATAAATATTACTTAATTTTAAATCAAGTGAATACGTTAACAGAACTATTAGTGATGATGTCACCAGAGTAGAGACCCACCTTAACAGAAGTCAACTCCAGAAAAAAAGAGAAAGTTAATGGAGTAAATTATAGGTGATGCAGATGAAAACATCATTCTTATCTATAAAGATGCAATTTTCAATGAATTACTATATATATCCTATTTTGATGTAACTAAAAGTGTTTTAAGATAAATCAGGTTGTAAAATTTATTTTTCCGTCAACAACACCCACTTCATATAGAGCTGACTTGATTTTTAATAAAACCCAAAAATTTCCAAGAGTCCGAGAAAACGGGCATCGAGGGTATTCGACACGCAGTAACTTTTACTTTTTATAACAGTAAGTCACAACATGGCGATTTTAACCCATAGTTAACTGTTTAAATCACCCAATCTGATTAAAATCAGCCGTTCTGATACGCTACCGCTCTCGAACATCTGAAACAAGCCGCTTAGAGGTCATGTCCGAACGACCCGACAATCTAAATATTTAAATATAAGGTCGTGACCTTTTTGACCAATGAGAATCCCCGTCTCTTAAAGACTATCGGGTGAAGTAACAGCAAGGTAAATATAACCGCACAGATTTATGGGAAATTATCTGCTGGCAGAGTTTTGCTAGTCACAATTTGATTGGCTTATCGAAAGGTCGTTCGGACGTGACCTCTAAGCGGCTTGTTTCAGATGTTCGAGAGCGGTAGCGTATCAGAACGGCTGATTTTAATCAGATTGTAAATCACCTTACTTTGTTGTCTTCTTCTTCATCGCAATGGCTATTGCTTTGGACAATTGACACGCAGATTCCGAGATTGAATACACCATAGTGTTTGGTCTATATGAATGGTGATACCTTTTAAACATTTGATTTTTTTTTAACTCAAAACTGAATTTGTGTCCGTCCTTTTTAAGAAGAACGCATGCTAAAATTACAAATTTATAAGTGGTATAAACTTTTACGAAAGATGTGAGGGAAATGTCCCCGGTCAAATGAATTTCAAAATACTTTAAAGTTACATCAATATAAATTGTACTATTATTTGTGTGACCGAGTAAATAATAAACTTTAAGGCAAGGTTCTTTGTTCAGGATGTTTAATATGTACAAAAAGGTGATTCTGTAAATAAATATAAACACATGTAAATATATATACAATTTATACACAGTAATTCATTACGGTTTGAATAAACCTTTAAACTTTATAATAATCTTAGTTTACTTTATGTAGACACTAAGAAAAGTTATAAGTTATATAAATTAATACAATAAATACCTTGTGCGAGGTGTTGGTGTACAAAATCGCCGGACCCACAGTGAAACAAAATCAAAAGTTACCGGGTTTTATAATAATAGAAATGATCTGATTCGATAATACTAGCCAATGGGAACAACGTCCAATGGAAGAGTAAAGAAAGTGTTCACCAACTCAGTCCACCTGCGCACAAGAACTAGCGTAACTTAATTCATAAGTAGATATTATATATTTGAAACTATATGCATTTGAAAGTATCAAATTCTGTTGTATAATAAATTATTGATTAATTTTTAAATCTGCCCACATTTGATTTGTAACTTTATAACAATTCATAAAATGTTTATCTGCGCCACCTTTTTATTACTAACTACTTTCTCTTTTTCGAAGATACCTTAACATTGCTGCGTTTATCTTTTAACATATAAGTAATAAGTACTAATGATTTCAGATATGTATTTCAACCATGGAAATAGAAGGAGTGAGAGTTGCCCTCGGGCTTGTGTGTGCAAAGCAGCCCTCTTTTGCTCTGGGCATACTTGCGAAAAAAGAGGGCGGGGGTCCTCAACAACCACGGCCAGCAAGCAGTACTGCATCGAGATTGTGCATCTGCACATACTGCAGGAAAAAATCCAATGAACGTAGAAAACTGTGCTTTGGTAAGACCAAACCAAATTGCCACTCAAGGTTTCCATCAAGTATGAATTTTATCCCAATTTTGCAAAGTTCTTATAAGTATTGTAAATAACACCTGTTACATGTAGTATGTATATATTTTAGGTTACCTATTGGCATCGGTCTTCGTCTGTCGTCATGTGGCGTGCGTCTGTGCGTCGTTCCTACATTTTCTTCTTCTTAAAAACTACATGGCCACTTGCTAGCTGGCATTTTTTTGAAGCATTTTTGTGATTAGTGGAATTTAAATTGTGAAATTAATTTCTTAACCGCTCCCAGGGTGTCATGGGCGGGGTCAAATATGCAAAAGAGCCACAATTTAAAAAAATCTTCTACTCTACTCCCACACATGAAAACGAACTAAATGCATAATCATAATGTTCATGAAACTCTTCACCAAAATGGTTAAAGTCATGGCACCTGTGTCAGGAGTTCAGGCCCAAGCTTCGGTTGGGAATATTATTACATTGTAGTGAAAAAGTATTAAATTTTACAAAATATTCTCTACTCCCAAAAGAATTAGAAAAAAACTAAATGCATGGTTATGAAGCCTATGAATCCTACAACAATTGTTAACATCATGGCCTCCGGGTCAAATAATTGAAAAACAAGGATGGAATTTAACGATACACAATACATTTTGCTTTATTCATTTCATCTGCTGATATGTCAGAAATTAACGCAAATCCTTAATCTAGAGCTGTGCATGCATGACTTTATATCTTGCAGGTGTTGAAATGCACTGTGTGGCAGAATAACCTCCATCATCAGTCATATATAGTAATTACACAGTGATTATGTCTACTGGGATCTTTTGGTTTTCATCATAACTATGAAAACAATATATTTGCAAAACGTAGTTTATAAATAATTGATAAATAATTGTCTCTCAGGTAATTCGTATGAACGGTTTATAAAGTGAGGCAAGACACTGACAAACAAGTTGATAAAACAGGACATCCAACAGTCTCAGTTTAAGTCATCTTTCTGTAAGTTATATCTATACTTATAAATTAAGGCATTTTGCCAATAAACTTCGAAATGCCTGCACCCGAGTAACTGCTCACACCTTTGGCATTTCAACATGTGTGGGTTGATGTCCGTAAGCTATAATTGAATTTTACCTGATAAGTAATTATTGTAAGATAAATTAAAAACCTACTTTCATTTTCGATAAACCAGCCCGAAATAGCAAATATGTGAGTAAGGTGGTGGACACGCTTTGGCGGATCCAAGTCAGTGGGAGTTTGCATAAAAAAATGTACTTACAATTAAATAATATTGAATGATTATGTAAATAGTGAATATATATCATGGGAACCTATTTCGGGTATACATAAGAATTGAGATTTGACACATGTTGAATAAATAAAATGAGCCAATTCGTTTCTTGAATGTGCGATTTTTGTTTTGATGACTAGAACTTTCCAGAACGGGGTAACCAAGAACGCGGTTTGGCTAATTAACGTCATGTTTGAGAATGTAGGATGAGTCACCATGCTTTGTGGGCAGATCGGACATCTGGTTAATACAAAAAAGTTAGTAAATAAAATGGGCCAATAGACGCGATTTTATTTTTGATGGAAAGAACTTTACAGAACGGGATGCCAAAAAATGGGGTTGACTAATTAACACTATGGCGAAAAGTGCGTATACGTTTTTAAATAACATAAACGTTTTTTATACCACGACAGATTGGTAGTAAACCTTATAAATTAATTTGTTGACAGTGTTTTATCTAAATTTCTTATTTTGGGCAATAATAAGTGAAATTTGACATAAAGAACATAGTTCTAAAAAGAGATACCACGCTCTATACACCCACACTCTGGTTTGAAATAAGATAATAGTCTATTTTTTTCCAGTCAGCTGCAACAAAAAGAATTAAGGCCATGTACATGTTCATGTGTATATACCCCATTTCAGCTTAGATTTTCATCCCTGTCCTCTCCTCTAAATTTTCAGCCACGCAGTTGCTTTTTTATTTCAATTTTATAGAATATTTTAAGAAAAGCAATTAAGAAAAATTTCGGACACAATACATAGAAACATGAACAAAAAAACATGGTTCAACATATTAAGCATTGTATTATAATATAATATGTGAATATAATATAATATGTGAATTATTGTTAATCCCCGCGCTTGCGCGGGGTATCATCTAGTGGTCTATACAATGACCTTTACAGCAAATACAATCTTCCACTGGGTCGCATGTTTTGGTAATACCTTATTCCATATGTTCCTGAATTTCAACATTCTGCTTTTTATAATGACTTGAAAATTTAGGATATATTTACAAGATGTAAATAAATGTCCTTTTCTAAACTGCAAAAATCCTTCTCAAGCATTATCGCTTGGTAATCTGTATTTGTATTTGGCAATATTGCAATTCCTTTCCTTTTCAATATTTCTCTTTACTAGAATAAAGTAGAGTAAACCATGTGACTACTAATATTTCAATAAATTGCCAAAAAAGGAAATAAGGGGGCAACCCGTAAAACGTTCTTTCCTAGGAAAGTAAAACATGTAAAAAACGATAAAAAAATTTTAAACACTTGTTGAGCAAATGTGTTAAAAATCAATAGGCCTCTCTTTTTAAATAAAAGGCCTGTCCCTCAAAAGAGGACTAAGATGGGTCTAAAGGCTTTAATCTAAAGCTCTTTATACTCTTCAAATGTATTAAATAATGAGTGATTTTTATTAGCTGAAAGTCTAAACCTTTTATCCTTTTTCCCATAGGATTTAAAAAAAGCGATATAAAAAAGATACACCCTCTGCTACTTTTTGCATATCATATTTCGCTGTGTCAATATCAAAATCATATCTTGCCCCTGTCTGTCTTTTTCTCTATTTTTTTCTGTCTTTCTTATATAACTCTTTAAAAAATGTGTCATATATTTATTTTTTGTACCAATACCATATATATGTCAAATCGTAAAGTAACTTCAATAAATTAATATTGAAAAAATATCATATCACCTTCCTCATATCGGACGGAAGACAACTTCGTTGCTCGGAACGAGATTGTGCTCAGTTCTGACTACTTATATTGAAAATTAACTTTGTGGAGCGTTTAGTTTTACTTATTGGGTATGAGAAGAACGACGATTTGCTTGTGGACCTTTGTTCAGACCAGACAAGATGTCACAACCTATTTCAGGGAAGAAACAACCCATATCAGACAAACTAATACCAGGAAAACAAAAAAATGGAGCACCCTCTTCTAAGCGTAATATGCGTAAAAGTTTTTTTATTCACGGGATCTTCCATTGTGTACAATTTTCAATTCTGGAAATCCGGAAATTAACTTGTTTTACATCGTGTCACGTTTATACAAGGTACATTTTTAAAAGCATTTTATATTCAAGCCTTCGGGAATAAACAGATGCATTTAAATATCGAATTGCCAATTACAACCAATATCGAGGTTTTTGATTACCAACTTTCAATGGAATTGCTGTATAAGCAGTATGCTTTGTTTTGCAGTGCTTTTGTTCAATAAAACATCACCACTTGGCAAATTTGAGAGTAACGTTACAGTTATTAGCATTGAATTGTCATCAAAATATATTTGCAGGACGTCATATATTGAAAAAACATCATAAATAATTTATCAAGAACTATTTGATGCGTGGTGTAGACGGTAGTTCTGTTTATGTGATGTTATATTCACTGCTGCATTATTCAGATGACTTTAAAAAATCGTAGTTTAAGTGATACTTTAGTTCATGAATAATGGTCCTTTCAAAAACAATGATTTCAAAATAGACATTTACAGTGAGCTACGTAGAAACTTTAAAGGGGCATGGTCACAATTTTAGTTAAAACATATTTTTTTCCGACTTATTGTTTGCAATGCCTCATTCCGGAATTTTTAAAAGGCAACTACAATTTGAGTGCTATTCGTTGAGATATAAGCGAGTTACAGAGCTTACAGTTCTTTGCTATGTAAACAAAGTGTTTGTTAACATTTTGAATGCTAAGGTAAAAGTCCCAATTTAAGTCCTAAGATGAATGGGCTAAACGTTACGAACTTTTTTTATGCTTAAAATGAATAAAAATATAGACAAATGAGCTTGGAAAAGATTTTTTTACTTGTATACTGAACCTTTGTAAACAAAAACAGTGCACGAGCCTTGTTAACATGACAAAGAATTGTTAGCCCTGTATCTTACTTACAACTTTTCGACTGGCTCTCAAATTTCATTTGGTCATTAGAAATGTGTTTCTAAACATTGTAAATAATAAAATCAGAAAAAAAGAATTTGACCCTTTATGTAAATAGTCATTAACACAAAGTTTCAACAAAAAACCTTGAATGTTCTTTGCCCAATCAGATCGTAGGGTTCGGAGACATAATCGCTCATGACTTGAAAAAGAGAGAGAGATATAGAAAGAGAGAAAACGAGAGAGAGAGAGAGAGAGAGAGAGAGAGAGAGAGAAAGAGAGAGAGAAAGAGAGAGTAGTTAGTATAGTAATTTAAAGGGGGCGCAGATAAACATATTAATATTGTTATAAAGTTACAAGTCAATGTATAGTACATGTACATCTTATATTGATGTAACTTTAAAGTATTTTGAAATTCATTTGACAGGGAGCAATAATATATATATATATATATATATATATATATATATATATATATATATATATATATATATATATATATATATATATATATATATATATATATATAATTTATTTATGGATGAAGTAATGTCACAACATCCAAGACTGTACGAATATAAAAAATAATTAATTTAAAATAATCTTCCGTAAAAGTTCATACCACTTATAAATATCGAATTTTAGCATGCGTTCTTCTTGAAAAGGACAGACACAAATTCAGTTTTGAGAAAAAAAAATCAAATTTTAGAAAGACATCGCCATTCATAGAGACAACACACAATGCTGTATTCGATCTCAGAATCTACTTGTCAATTGTCCAAAGCAATAGCCATTGCGATAAAGAAAACGTCGACAAAGTAAGTTGATTTAAACAGTTAACAATGGGTTAAAATCGCCATGTTGTGACATACTGTTATAAAAAGTAAAAGATACTGCCTGTCGAATACCATCGATGCTTGGACTCTATATGTAGTATGTGTTGTTAAAGGCCAAAGGCATTTAACAAACTGATTTATCTTAACACACTTTTAGTTACGTCAATATAGGATATATATATATATATATATATATATATATATATATATATATATATATATATATATATATATATATGTAAATCCAGAAAAAAGTCACAGTGGTCGGATAAAATATAGAAAACTTAAATGAATAAAAACACAAAGTCAGAGTAAAACATAATGAAGATGAAAATGAAAGCGCTTATGTTTTACTCTGACTTTGTGTTTTTATTCATTTAAGTTTTATATATATATATATATATATATATATATATATATATATATATATATATATATATATATATATCCAATTAATCTTTTTTCTTGGTACCGGGGATGAATAAACACAAAGAATAAGTCCAATGCTCAAACAACTTTTATCTATAGCGCTTTCGCCCTACCGGGCTCTTCAGTAACAAGAACATTATGATGTCAATTTTGTGACGTTAGACAACGTTATACAAACATAGTGTTGAAGACGTGATTATGACGTCAAAACATTGTGACGTCAAAACAATATACAGTGTATAGTATAAGAGTCAACACAAAAATAATGAGAACAGTTCAGTGTCTCTTTTACATAATTACATACATGTACATGTATGTACAGTTGAAGAGATATTATACGTAAATGTTAAAATTAACAATATTAAGAATTTAACTTTGGTTTAAACAGTTTAACAAAGTTAAAGAAAACAATGAACAATTGCGTAAAGCTAAAGAAAATCACTTTGTTAAACTGTTTAAACTTCTTTGTGTTTATATATATATTCATTTAAAATAGCCAGTTCATAGGTAAGAATGATGTGTTCATCTGCATATTTACCTATTATTTACCCCATAAACTTTCTTTTTTTCTGGATTTGACTTCTCTACTCCGGTGACATCATCATTAATAGTTCTGTATACGTATACACTTGATTGGAAATTAAGTCATATTTATCAATTAAGCAGTGACTTATTGTATAGATCTTGAATCAATCATATTGCATTAGTAGCAGACCAATGTGTAATGTTCTGCAAGTTTAGTTGGTTTTGATTTCTAACTACTATACGATTCAAAATATTGTAATTGTACATGCATTGCTGAATTTTCTCACAGTTAATATAATAATATTTATCGTTTTTCAAGAATTTGTCTTTTAACAAGGACATATATCTTTTTCAAACGATGTAAATTCAATTAAAAAATCTAGCATACACATAGGGATGTAGATCTGGTAAGAAAAGAAAGAAGCAAGATATTGTGACAACCCGGAAATTGTCATTCCGCCTCTTGAAGGTTCACTAGTTAGTTTTTTTTTTCGCCAGGTGGCGTTGTTTGGAAAGGTTCTATAAGGAAGTGTTTCGCGCAATAAGTCAGTCGTTGCAGAAGCTGTGCTAGAGGAAGGTCGCTATAAAATATTGGGTAACTGTCGTCAAAATTACATTTGTGTTTTGTTTGTTTTTTTTATATATCCGTACAAAGTCTAGACGTGACTGAACAATTCTTTCCTGTCTTTGTATATTTTTTTTCTGTTTATTTTATAAACAATTGAATACCGTGATGTAAGATCCGGTGCCACGAAAAGCAGGGGCCACGAAGAGCCGGAGCCACGAAGAGTAGGAGCCACGAAGAGCCGGAGCCACGAAGAGCAGGAGCCACGCTGTAAAAGCCAGAGCCATAAGAGCCTTACTGAATGAGCCGAGCCTGTAGATTAGAGCCAGCGCATACTTGTACAAACTTGAATCTACGACAAGCAGTCGATTTGTTTTTATAATCAGTTTATGTATATACGAGGGTCAATCAAAAAATACGAAGACAATGTGGCTCTCTACCATATATTTTTCATTAAAGTCAAAACTAACAGATTAAGTTATGCAACAATACTTATTTTATTGATATACGAAGTTTCATTCCATTTGGTGAAAAGGTATTTTTGTTACCCGATTTTAAAACTAACATGTTTTGTCACCACGGCGCCGGGTAACGTTGAAAACATAACGTCAAGATAACGCAAGCACAGTTAATAGAAATATTCAATCTTTATATCACCCTGAGTCTTTTGTGCTTTTCACCATACAATTTAAATCAGCACTATATCACTTGACATCTAATTTGTTTACAATTGTTCGAAAATCATGTTTGTTCCTCGAAGTCTTCTTATTTTTTACCGCATGTCTCTACGTTTACAGTAAGACAGTCCCTGGATGTCAGATGACGTTGTTTATTTTTTTATCAAATATTTACAGATATTCTATTCTCTATCGTACTGATTGATGTTCAAAATACATTTTACCACAACCCCCACAAAATGTGTTAGAATTAAATACAAATGTAAAAATATTTTTTGACTTATTTTTTCCACCACTGAGCATTTTCACAGTTTTTATCGGCTTTTTCCCGAGTTAAACCTTTTGTTTATACTTTTCGTTGCGCCGTGACGTCCGGCGACGTCAACGTTTTTAGTCAATTTTAAAGAGGACTATATGTCTTTAGTTACTGATATCTGTTCAACAAATTTATATATCCCGTCATCATTTGGTACATAGATTAACATATCAATTTTTAATTTAAGGTTTCAATTTAAGTTGGTTTTAAGCCCAATTTATTGAGATATTACTTTCAACATAATATGGTTTATTGTTTACGGAATACAAAGTTTGACCTTGCGCCGTGACCTCATTTTTGCAGAATAAAATTCCAAATAATTCTTAGAATTGAAGGAATATAGGAACTTTTTAAATTTCAAATTGTTTGAAACAGTTGCTAAATTATGTCTACTAAAATTAGTTATAATATGACGTTAAATAACATAGCTATGGCAAAAGTCTTCGTATTTTTTTAATATTAACTACTAGTCCTCAGAAAGATAACTGAGGGTTCCTATCCACTTCAATTTTATTTTATAATCTATAGGATTGCACGCTACAATATGAACTTTTATATATTTTATTTACATAAGGTGTTAACTAATGGTTTCATGTTCAAAATTAATGAATTATATATCGGTTCAATAAGTGATTGATTTTTTAAGTCATATGCATAGCAGTTTAAAGTCACATAATGAAAGTCAGTAGTATATGTTTATAAGAATGCGGTCTGTTAAGTTCGGAAAATGTTGCTCGTGGTTTTTGTGACTTCTATTTTAATAATAACAAAACAGTGCCGTTCTCAGCAATGCGTTCCCACAAATTTTAAACTTGTGTATAAGAACACTATTTCTTCCGCTGATTATAGACCTTTGTTGATTATACAGGATAATAATTATGGAATAACTTTGCATAGATGCCTGCATCAATGCTCACAAAGCGAACAGTGCATTGGGATTTTCCTTTGCAAAGCAAACGAAAATTTATTCGTATGTCAAACTTGTTGTGAATGGAAGAAAATTAAAGGATATACACTTGGAAACTCTCCTCATTGCAAATACATAGAAAAGGTATACGATTAATATTTTCTAAAACAAACAAAATGAGAAAAACAAAATTTTATTAGAATAGGAAAAACAATTATTTGAATTCGGTTAGTATTTGAATTAGAAATACATATAGAACAAGTAATACATTAAAAATTATGTCGCGTTTTAATTTTGGTTTGATT
Source organism: Magallana ariakensis (assembly GCA_020458035.1). NCBI lineage: Eukaryota > Metazoa > Mollusca > Bivalvia > Ostreida > Ostreidae > Magallana > Magallana ariakensis. Next base: position 73,702,224 of record CM035813.1, read on the forward strand.
TAATAGTGTTTCTTGTTTCAAAAATATCAGAAAGAAATAAATTTGATATTTTGAATTTCTGTTTTCAGGATTTTATACTAAAGACAAACTGTAAGTGTACACAACACAGAGGAATTAACAAACTATTATCATATGAAAAAATTACAGTAACAAACCGTCAACCATCTCAAAAATCCAGAAAACGAAATACAAATTCAAAGCAGAGCAAGATATAAAACACAAAGTATTTTAGCATTTAGATGGAATTTATTTTAATATAATTGGCTTATTTGGTCGCGGTGATATAATAAAAAAAATTTGGGACGGGCCTTCGGCTCGTCTCTCCAACAACAAACAAACGTTGCGACCCCAAAATGGGCTAACTTGTGCACTTGGTAGGTCACAAATGCACAACGCCACTCAAAATACATTATTGGTCAATCAAAGTTCAAACAAAGTTCAAAGTTCAATCAGCGTTCAAAGTTCAATCAGAGTTCAAAGTTCAATCAAAGCTGCATTAAAGTTCAATAAGGTGATTTGGGTCCATATCGCATTCAATACACAAGTGTATTATTAACATTTGCACGTATCAAAGTTGCAATAATAAAAAGCGCTATTGTCGCCCCAAAAATGATACACTGTTCCATTTGAGGTGGGGTTTGACGAAAGCGCCACATGCATGAACATGCATCCGCCAAAAAAGGTCCTACATATTGGTGACGGCGTCACAACACCACCTCAAATAGATACCGCCGACCAATGCCAATGAGGATGGGATTCCACTTACTAGGTTTTGTCAATTTTGACCCCATTAGGTGTTTAATAGCCCCTTGTAAATTGTTGAAAAAAAAGATCATTCCCCAACGTGGACAGGTGGATACCGTCACTATTAAAATGTTGAGTGTGACTAATTTTAATTTTAGGATGATTGATGTATGCCCCTCCCAGACTCACCATGCCGGTTAACTCGGGTTCGGGTTCGTTTCATGGCTTTTGTGTTTGTTGAGTAGCGCCATGTTATCATGGGGAAGGTAGAGGACCACACACATTTGGTTTTTGAGAATAAGGTTTTACATGGAGACAAAATAGCATGTACCATTGGCAACAGCCGGTCAAGAGGAGTTTTTCCAACATTATTGGCTCCAAAATTAATGTCAATAATGTGAGGAGGACTTTGCAATTTTAGGTTTTCCAGGTACTTGAGTTTAGGGACAAGGTCCAAAAGTTTCATGCCACTGCCTGCCACAATATGTTATCATTTGGAATGGATAAGTTGGTTCCTCTGATTCTTTGTGAGGCTGCTTCTTTAGTTCGTTTGATATATAATGGAAGATCCCAAAATCCACACATTAACTGGATCTGCAACTACTTGGTTTAAATTGGTTTTGGAATGCCAAAAAAATGAAAATAAAGGTGAAAATAATGAAAATAATGAAAAAAAATGACTGATACAAATAGCAAATTTAAATGAAGATCACCGGGAAGGGAACATGCTAATTGATCGCCGACAGCCGGTGGTAAATTGAGTGAAGGGGAATACTGAATATGCATAATCCAATGTAATACCTATAGGCTTGGGAATGCCACCGCCCAGAGGCTTGTATTGCTTGTTCTGATGGGCTCTGTTGTGCCATTATGGTAGTTGCCCCTTTCCTGAATGAATGAGATCTTAATACTTACTATCAATTCCCCAAACTTGTAGGGCTGATGAGAACTGATAGCGGGTTAGTGGTTGGCCGGAGTAGTGGCAAAACAGAGGGCATGTAACGTTTGGCCGGATTTTTAAATATTTGTTCATTATTTTGACCGGACAAAATTGGGTGTCAGTGGCGTTGATGCGCAAGAGGATTCCATTGCCTAATTGATCAGTATTGGAGTATTTGATAAGCAGATTGATAATGGAATGTTGAAATGAAATATGCTAAACCTGGATAATTTTATCGGGCGATTTACCCTTAGATAATGCAAAATCCCCCACTTTTATTAGTGCATAATATGCTAAGGTAAATGCAGCAGAAAACAATGACGTTTCATATGTATCCTAGCATACCACAGGCAATTTATGAAGGAATTGATTCAAATGTCTAGTGTTAAGGGCATGCGAACATCCCTGTTTTTATTTTGCATTTTCATGCCCTCTAATAGTTTACCAACAAGGAAATGTTATGTTGGGTCACCATTCCCTAATACTTACACTTAGTAGAAAACAATTTTGGAACTCGGCATGCGCAGCCCGGATAAATCCGGAATAAGCATTAAGGTATACTGAGATAAATGTTCATATTCTGAGACTGCGCTACAATATGCATTATTATTCAATACTTGGAAATTATATCTTAGAAACAGAATATGTACTTCAGCACATAAAAACATATCTAAAACTATATGAGACTGAGTTTCTTACACTTTAATTCGAAAAAAAATCCAAAACATTAAAAATATATCCCGCTAAATATATGTTCATCCAAAACAAAGTCCATGCTTATTTTTGCTAAAGCCATCAAAATATAAAACAAAATCGTCTATCTACTGTAACGTGTTACGTTCTTGAAAACGTACTATATATCGTGTTGCAAAAATTAATGATTTTATTTCATACAGGTGTTAACAAAAAGAAAATATGATAAAATATCGGCGCTCGCGGTTTTATATTCTCGGAGTTCGATGCAAAACGGTTGAATCGCGGAAAAGTGTATACGCGTGACATAAGGAATCTGTAGTATGTCGTCACTAAAACTTTATACTTTTATATTAACCCTAAATACGATACGGACCTCCCCGGGTTTGTTTTCCCGATTACGACAAAGAGCACACGGCGGGTGTGACCGGTCAGCAGAGGATGCTCACTCCTACCTCCATCTTTTTGGAGGTCCGTTGGCTCTGCTTTGAATTTGTATTTCGTTTTCTGGATTTTTGAGATGGTTGACGGTTTGTTATTGTCAGTTTTTCATTCAATTTTTCAGTGGCATTTAACAAAACAGCAGTACTAAGCTCTGAATATGATAAAAAGCACGGTGCCCCTAACGCTGTCGATGGGACAAAGATCTGTCCATACGGGTTGCGAGCTGGGTCAAAATATTCTGTAAAGCCATGGTTAATGATTGACTTGGAAGACACATACAATGTACAGAAAATTGTTATATATGCAAGGACTGACAATTTTGGTATGTCAATTTAACAACTATAAGATGTTAAACATACTAGTAATTAGCCGTTCGGTATCTGTTTTGTAAAAAAAAGTTTGACGAAATTATATATCCGATCGCTAACTGTTTTCTAAATTTAGATAAAGAAAGTGGGCGCTTAAGATGTAGATTCGGCAGGAATCTGGGCGCACAAGGAGAGTGGAAATTTCATCAATTAATTTTGCACATTTTCCGATTTATAACCGTTATTTGGTTTCTGCTGGACGTGGAATGGGTAGAAAATGGTTTGTAATGCAAAAGGTTTCATCATAATATGGGTCTAAATATAGCAACACGATGCATTTCATGCAAAATCATACTTTTTTACAGCTGTTTTTAAATGATTTTATTGTCTCTGGGTCTTCTCTCCACAAATTTGAAACGTGCAAAAATGACATATTTCAACATTAAAGATGTCGTTTTTTATTAAAAAAGATGGAGAGATGACCCAGAGATGACTAATTATGTACTTTTTCAAAACATTTTGGGAGGATAAAAAAAAAGTCCATGGATATGACAATGTTGTTTCAAACACTACTTTATACCGCACATTGTGAAGTCAAGCATGGCTCAATGGTTTAGTCCTGGATTAGTGAATACATACATGCGGTGTTTGGGGTTCAATTCCTACCGGTGACTCCTTTTTCATTTTATTTTTTTAACTTTTTTGTTTTTAAATGTATGTTGATATAACATTATATTGCATTATAGAATACCGGTATATTTTAATTTGCCGTTATTGATTTCTGCCGTATGAACACTTTTTTCTGTTCTTATTACTAGTTTATTAAAATATACGATATAAATGAATTAAAATATATATGCATTAACATTTCCAATATAACTAGTTATCGGTTTACCCTCTCATTGCCATTTTTAGAAAGCTTGTGAGTTTTTTTGATAGCCGAAATAGACACGTACTTCAACTCTCAACATGATATAGTTTGAGTAATTAATTTTTGTTCAAATCTGTACATAGCCTTACGAGGTTATAGACATTTAAATCACTATTGATTCGTGTCGATGATTCCTGCAAACTTATAATCTTGTGCGCCCAATTTCTTTAATTTAGAATAGCGCAATGAATTAATCTTTTATAGATACCTCATCAAAATGCGTAATCAATTGCGAACATCGATAATTTTTTCAATTATCAGCTTTAGTTTGATGCCTGACAAAGACGGCCAAGAAACAGATAAGACATATAACAAATTAACAAACTGAGTCAAAAAACAACTCTGCTATTAAATTTTAGTCTCTTTGTTGTAAAAGTATATGGTGAATGGAAATACTTTTCGTTGTCAATAAATAAATAACACCAAAGCTAACATATCTTTTACAATTTGTTGTCTATTGTTCAAAATCATGCAATCATGCTTACTCATATTTAGTGTGACAATTTTAATTCAAATAATAATAATTTACATTTAAAAACATGTTAATTTTAGTCATGTGTGAATTTAGTTCAAATATCTTTTAGCATTTCAATTAGATGCAATCCGTGTAGCTGTAATGGGTAGACACGTCAACCACACTTGTGGAGGGGAATACCCTGGTCCTAGTTCCATGAATGACGTCATACTCTTCATGTGTCCACCGGGAGTCAGGGGAAACAAAGTTATTATATCGAAAACGACCACGGATTATTTAACTGTGTGCGAAGTCGAAGTTTACGGATAACCACAATGATCCACAGTTTCTACAACAACCCAAGTAAACAGTTGATTCAAGTGGATGTCTTCAAAGATATTTTTGTAGAAAGTCATAATTTGATTTTAATAACTTTTTCACGAGATTTTTTGGTAGAATGTAAGTCTTTTCTGGCATAGACAACACATTGCGTACACCTTTGGTATAAATTACGACATATATTTGTTGGTAAATTGTGTTTATGGGATTTTATTTACTTTAATAAACAAATTGACACTCTTATTTTAATCGATATTGTATGTCATGATGATAATAAAAATTTATAAAAATGTATAGCAAATTTTGCGGTACTGTTGAAGTTTTTATTACATGTACCATGTACTCAGATTGTTTTTCAAGATTTTTAAATATATAATACTGTATGCAGGGAAATATTCGTCCCCGTTTTATTTGTGTCCCTTTTGCCATCGTTGTCAGCAGGCGAATCTAAGACCGGGCGAATTTCAATGTCTTAAGTATCTTTCTTTAAACACAGCATTGTCTGGGCGAATTCAAGACGGGGCAAAACCGTTTGCAAATGTAGAAGGACGAAAATAACACGGGGCTACCATAATCCCTGTATACCGTAACCTAGCGTACATATATTTGGGATCAGTAATTCCAAGTTAAAATTTTAATAGAATCAATAATTATTACGAGTGTGGGGTAGTGAAATTCCACCAAGGGGACAAGATTCACGGTCTAGGACGAGGCTGTACCGAGTCCTAAACCCTGAATCTTGGCCCCGAGGTGGAATTTCACTATCTCACACGAGTAAATAATAAATGATTTTTTTTCTCGCATTATTTTACATTATATAAATAGTGCCTGTTTGGGAGGGTACCAGTTGAAATTGACACCCCGAGAAACCATTGTCAACCGACGCAAAGCGGAGGTTGACAATGTTTTTCGAGGGGTGTCAGTTTCATCTTGTACCCTCCCACACAGGCACTATTTATTTTATTATACTGAATGTCTTAATTTTATAGCAAAGAACTATATATGATATTAGTCAAATTTGGCCCCCCATAATTTGCCATTTTTTAAAGTGTTTCAGGTACATTAAATTGTTGTGTTATTTTTTAGAAGAGTTGATATAAACTATATTTTTCACCTATTTATTTGATTAATTTGCACGCACTGGCAGTATATGACGTCAGAAGTGACGCTATTTTTATAATTCAATCAAAATCAGTCATTTTTTGACATTTTTCTTATCTTTTTTCGAATGGGAAATATAGAGCGGCGCTTTGAACAAGAACAAAATTTTTGTCATTTATAAGTACTGACTAGATACATCTTTGGTGAAAATATTTTGTTTGTTCAAGCAATCGCTCAATGTTTTCTTAAAGAAAAACTGCTTGAAAACCAGCCGTTTTACGCTAAAAATGCGAAAATGGCGGGAAAAAGTAAACTTTATGATGTCATATTTTTAAATTGTGGGCACTTTATTCAAAATAAAAAATTATGAATAAACTTCAAATGTATATCTGTACAAAGAAAACAAAGAATTACTGTAAAATAATGATGTTCAATTTAGGGGGCCATTTAAGGCTCAAACCATACATACGCACATGTAACAATTCGTTCTATCGGCCCGTTGCCAAGTGTGTTGCTAACGCTGAGGGTATTGTCAACGGATTGTCAACTGCGTCTAAACCAATCAGATTTCAGTATTTAACATGAAAGTATAATAATAAAATAATGTATGACAACTTTCTGTTATGAAGTTCAAAAGATAACGTTCGGTTTATTCTTCCGCGTGCTTCAAATAGTGCAAGTCAAAATGAGAGCATACGACAGTCTTTTTTCAATAAAGATGTGTTGAATTGTAATCAATTAAGCAAAACTGTTCATTAATGGATAATCTCAATCCATCATTTTGCATTCCCCTACAGTAGACAACGTTTGTTTACGTTTTCAAGCGGCTTAGTTATACACAGTGTAAGACAAAAGATCTAACTCTGATGTCTCACACTGGAAAAACCGATCTCACACCGGTGATAATGCGAGAATATCTGATCTACAACGGCAAATAATTAATCGACTTCTGAGTTAATTGACAATGATGCCTTCAGTTGAAAATAATTTTTAGATGTTACTGATCTACTTGGTGTGGATAAAAACTTGCTTAAACAGCGAAATTTTGAAAATAAACTTCATCTTCAGTCAAACATTTGAGCGGATCAACGTTTTGCGTTTTATTTCTCATTTAAATATTTTGACATTTAAAGTGTCCCAGCATATCTACATGGAGCAAAGTGTTTATTTTACAATTTTGCCCTCCAATTTACTTGAAAATGGCCATGTTTGTGTTGTCTTGGTTGGCGTAGTTAATGGAATTCTATCTGATTTTTTTTTTTATCCAACTAATTACAGAATTTGTAACTGGTAACTATCTCAACGACCAGTGAACTGGTCAAACGGTCAGCATTTGCCATCCCTTGACCCAAGCAATAAAGAAAATAAAACAGAAGGGGGAATTATAAATGATTTCAAATCATCATTTAAAAATTAAACAGCATATTAAGTTCACCGGGATAATTATTAATTATTAACTTGGTTGGTCATGTGATTAAACCCCTACAGGGCTTCTTAAAAGATTGTATTACTTACCAATATAGTTTTTATCTTGGTTTACATTATAACATTGTTGTTTATTACTTTTATTTACGTTTAAGAAAAAGCAAATCGTCAAGAATTATTAACATAACCTTTTCTATGCTACTGACAAGCGATGACTGCGTGACGTAACCATTGTGACGTAATGAAACAGTTGGCACAGAAATGAGCATTTTTGGTATTCTATAGGTTTATATACATGTAAGAAATCATATATATTTTCAAATATGGACTTTACGTTGCATGGGTCCAAAGGTATTCTATTGCAGTTCAATGCGTATATTTTCAAAAAAAGTTATTGCTATATAAGAAAAAAGTAATATAAGAGCAGTCGTATTTTTGATGAGGCTTTAGCCTGATAGATTATGTAAATGTAGCTTGTGATTTTTTCCCACTCCTCTGTTAGTGATGATATTATACTGTCGTACTCAGCAATGCGTTCCATACAATTTTAAGCTTGTTTTTAAGAACAATATTTTCTCAACAATTTATTGGTTATACATGATACTAATTATGAAGTTAATTTTTATAAACGCTTGCGTCTATGTTTTTCAGAGCAAACCCTTTTCTTATTTAAAAAAATATCTTCTAATTAAAACCAATTGCAATAATTAATTTGTTTTATGCAGGACTCAGATGGTGATTTAATTCCTGACCCATTGACAATCAATGATCAAGGTCTTCCGTTTCCGAAAACTTTATAGTGATTGTAATGTTTCTTCTTCTTCTCTTTTTCCCTTTTTTTGTCCACAAGATTTCTCATATATGGCTGGATAGGTTTTCCTGAAATTTTCAGGGATAATAGAGAATAATAATTGTTCTGACCTGGATATGGACTTTTTAATATTACCCTTGCCTCGCCAGGTCCAACACACTCATAATAAACAGTTCATTTGTTTATTTAATATTGCCGAGACATTAAAGGGTAAAAAAAAATGAAAAAAAAAAAACAAATAAAAACAACATTCACAATATGCTCATATGCTCATAACAAAATAGATGATTAAATTTCACAATAGATTTTTGTTAGGTACATGTACTACAGATTTAGATTTGTTGACATTTTGACGGACATTCGAATTTCCTCTTCACCATGATCAAAAAACAAAGTAAACATTTGAAAATTTTGCTGAAACATTTCTGATTTTAAGTAGAGCATACATACATACAATATTACAATAAACTTACCCCATGGGGCCACAAAATCACGTTGCAGTTCACAAATGAATATGACGACCTAGATCGTGAGCCATCAGGCTGACGTTAGGTGAACGTAAACTAAACATAAAACACAGAACCGTCTCAAAACGGCACAAAATATTCCGGAAAGTGTCAGCACACTCCCCGCCTGACGCCAGTCACTACATAATCACTTTATCATTACTAAAGTCTAACGATGTGGCACTAAAAGAACTACTTCCGTAACTGGTCGCACGTAATGGACAAGCTGTCCCCCTCTGCTTGTGCGAACCTCTATCTTGCGGACCTTGCCGTCGTCATCAGGGAATGTTCGATTGATAACATCCATACTCCAATCGTTGCGATGAGCTTCTTTGTCTCGAAGAACATCGTCAATCCGAAGATTGTCCTTATAATCTGTCCACTTTCTTCGTTGCTGGAGAAGTTGGAGATACTTATTGTGCCGGCGCTTCCAAAACTGCTGCGCAAGGACTTGCAAGGACTGACACATACAAGTCTCTTACATCAAATTCATGAAATGGCGGAAGATCGACTTCTGTCTTCTGAGTTAGTAGCAGATTCGGGGTAAGTACTAATAAGTTGCTAAGATCAGTGAAAACAGGAACCAACGGTCGGTTGTTGAGTATCGCTGTGACTTCTGCCATCAAGGTTACAAGGATATCATAGGTAAGTTGTTGCTTAGGTTGCTTCAGGAGAATGGCATCTAAAACTCGTCTAGCAAGTCCAATAACTCTTTCCTATACACCAACCATGTGGGAAGAGTATGGAGTGTTAAATATCCTACAGCAACCATTCTTGCTCAAGAGCTTCTTTAGGGTTTAGTCCTCTACATTCACAGCATCAATACCCAATGCCTCAGGGCTTCCGATAAAGTGTGTGCCCCTGTCAGACCTAAACTCTGCAACTTTGCCCCGAATAGATATGAATCGGCGAAGTCATGATGATACCTAATAAGGAGTCTACCAATGTGCGATCGTGGGACAATGCAGGAATTCTTAAGACTATGTTCTATGTCCGCAGCTTGCAGTCGTCCACCCACTCGCAGTATGGAATCTTCATCCAGGTAAGGGTCGAGGTTGATAATAGAACTGTCCTTTAAAATGGTCCTTCCAGATTGAAGACATGATATTTCCTGGTGAAAGGTCTTCTGCTGAATTGTCCGGACAATGAGTATTTCTGGACACCGACGGAAACTTGAGGAAATTCTATCACTCTCAACTCCATGTTTCTTCAATATTACATATCTCAATGCACTCAAGGCATTGACCAATGAGTTCCATGTTGAAAATCTGTCAAATCGTTTCACTCCAAAAAGCTTCTTTGTTACAGCCTTTAGCTTTGATAGTTGTGGTCTTATATTACTATCATTTTCAGCATCCACCAAAAAACCACTTCTTTGCAGTCTTGAGTCTTAAGGAGAATGTCAGGTCCCTTAATACATTTCCTTGGAGATCTCTTTCAGCAATTGATCTTAATCCAATATCTGCTGGATTGTTTCTGACTGCACATACAATAATTGGCCGGAGCAACCTTAACTACCTTCTGTACTCGGTTAGACACATAGGTATAAAACCTTCTTGAAGAATTGTACAGGTAACCCAACACTATGCGACTGTCTGAATAGAACTGAGTATGGTCCACTTTGTGGTCTAAGTTGTTTGTCACAATGGTAGCAATTTCACTTGCAAGTACAGCTGCGCAAAGTTCCAGTCGGGGAACTGTGTGTCCATGTGTAGGTGCTAACTTCGATTTTCCGAGCAAGAATCCAGTTTCTGCATGATCAGTGTAGAGTACTTTAAGATAGGCGACCGCAGAGATGACCAACTCGGAGGCATCACAAAATACATGCACTTATACTCTAGAAGAGTTTTGCAAACCTGAAGACGTATAAGATCGAGGAACACTAACATGCGATAAATCTTGAAGTGATTCAAACCAATTTCTCCATTCATTCTCACACTCAGGTAGAGGCTCATCCCAATCAGATGACAAATGAAGGGCCTTGCGAAACAGCATTTTTCCTTTGAGTGTTACAGGACCGATGAATCCAAAGGGATCATATAGGCTGTTTAACGTGGACAACATCCCACGTTTCGTGAAGGGTTTAGACTCCATAGTCACATCTACCTTAAAGGAATCAGCCTGTAAGTCCAAGGTAATTTCTAGACTTTTCTGCAAGGGTGCCTCGTCCAGTCTCAAGTCAATGCACTTCAAGTCTTTAGCTTTTACTTCCTCTTCAAATGCACTCATTACTTCTTTAGAATTGGAGGCAACTTTGTGTAATCTCAACTTCCCACCTTCCATCAATGCCTTCTGAGTCTTCCTGATGAGCTCAACAGTTTGCTTCTCCTGCGGCATTGACACTAATAAATCATCAACATAAAAGTTTCTCCGTACTATTTCTCTGATTTCAGGATCTGGATGATCAGCAACAGATTGTCTCAAGCCATATGTTGCAACAGAAGGTGAGAACGTATTACCGAAAACATGCACCGTCATTCTATATTCGATAAGTCTATCCAATGGATCATTGATCCTGTACCATAGGAAGCGAAAGTAATTTTGATGCTCTCTAGACAGACGGAAACAATAAAACATTTGTTCAATGTCTGCCATTAGTGCATTTCTCTCTTTGCGAAAACTAATAAGCATACCGAGTAGGTTATTAGTCAAGTCTGGACCTGAAAGCAGGACAGAGTTCAACAAAATTCCTTCATATGAGGCAGAAGAATCAAAGACCATTCTAATTTTGTTTGGCTTCTTTGGGTGGTAAATGGCAAATATTGGCAAATACCAACATTCAGCGTCCGATTCTAAAGATGAGGCTACTTCAGCATGCCCTTTAGACAATATCCCTTCAATAAATGTTAGAGCATGGTCCATTTTGGTAGGATTCCTCCTAAGATTGGTGTCAAGAGTTCTGGCTCTCTTGATTGCTTGAGAATAATTGTTTGGAAGTCTGGGTCGTCCAGGCTTAAACGGTAGGGGAGCCGTCCATTCCCCTAAAGAGTTGCGATGGAACTTACTTTCCATGATTCTTAGAAATATACTATCTTCCTGTGAAGTCCCTGGCCTATCATCATTTGGTGTTCTTTCAACTATGGAAGACATATCATCTTCATCAACACGAGGAGCCTTAACTGTGAGTAAGCTGTTACAAGGCAACAAGATAGAAGGTCTCCCATCATAATGAAGATATACCTTGTTAACTGATATCGTCGCAGGTAAATGAGCCTTGTTCAAACATGTCTCACCTATGATTGTCCAACGTAGACTCAACTTCTGAGCATATGGAGCATCATGGCTGATTCTCTGATCGAGAACATGATATGCTATGATCAAATCACGTCCAATAAGAAGCAGTATCTTTGCTTGAGGGTCTAGTTCCGGGATGTGACTAGCAATGTTTGCAAGATGTGGAAATTGTTTAGCTATATCAGGAGTTGTTATTTCATTACGATTATCCGGAACGGCGTCACACTCAATGACAGGCGGTAATTGATGAGTTGTACTCTCATCAACTGATGTAACAAAAAGGTTTCTGGCAACCCTGCTGGTCATGTTTTTGACACCAGAACATGTTTCCAATTTAAAGTTCTTTGTCTCAGTCTTAATTCCGAGCAAGTCAAAAAGTTCACTCTTTGCTAGGGAGCAATTACTTTGGTCGTCAATTAAGGCAGAAAATTGCTAGGGTCTTCTCGAGGATACACCTTGACGGGAATTTTCATGGAACATGATTTTCCTCCAGGAATCACACCACATATCTGGGCGCACTTGTTGTTGACAGTTTTCTTAGTCTCTGTTTTCTCCTTTTTCTCCCCGCCTTGAGGTCTGCTATAATCAACGTACAATGCTGAAGGATGCGAGTCACTAGCACATACAGAACATGTCACTTTCTCAGGACAGCTCTTAGAAAAATGTTCTGATGAAATGCAACACTTGAAGCAAATTCCGTTTTTCACTAACACGTCAATGCGTTCCTTCATGGGTTTTGTGCGAAAGGTTCTACACTTGTAAGACATGAAAGTCATTAGGATGAATTGGGCACATTTTAGATGGGTCTAATCTTTCTCTTCTTCTCTCTCTCTAAATCGACTGTTAACCTCTACATCTGTCTTTCGGTTTATTACCGGTACCTTGCGTTGTATGTTTTCCTTACTTCTTTCCTGTATGCAAAGTTCAGGGTCATTTCTTATCTGACTCATTTCAACGACGAATTCATAAAACTTGAATAGAGGATGTGGTAGTCCAGTGTGTCTCTTATAGGCTGCAGCTCTTGCAATCCACTTCTCTTGAGAGTTTATCGGTAACTTTTTCACAACAGGTAAAATTCCACTGGATGAGTCGAATTACGACAAAAGATTTTCATAGGTAGGATCCTCTTTAATTGCAGCAATTTCTGTTAGCAGGTCTGCTAAGTCATTAAGCTTTTTGCCGTCATTAATAGAAACCAATGGAAATCTGTCTAGTTTTGATTTCAAGGCTGCTTCTACAAGTTTTGGACTGCCATAACGTTCTTGTAGACGTTGCCTAATCAAATCAACTGCCTTCCCAGGATTCTTAGGATTAGCTGTTCTCATTGTCATGGCAAATTTGTTAGACTCCGTTCCCAGCGAGAAGATCCAACTCTTCGCCAGGTGTTGCTCATAGTTCTCGAAGAATTCCTTGAAAGCTAGTTTTCCAAGCTGTAAATGCTTCTGGTTGATCAGTGAAGGACATAAACCGTGAGGTAAGTAGATCCTTTTAAAGCAAATATGAGGTAAAGTCACCTACCTTTGGATTTGGTTGAGCTGTTTTCCTTGGCATCTGAGGTTCAGGGGATTTTACCTTAGGCCCATGCTCATAGGGAGTTGAAATGACCTTAGGCGGTGGCAACTGTGCAAAGGTTGCTGATGACTGACCTTCTAATGATGACAGGAAATCGGATACAATATCCTCCTTTGGCATTTGGGAATGATGCTCTTCCTTCAGTACTGCATGAAAATCTAGTGGCTCTATATGGTCTCTTGCAGATTTCATTTCTGCTTCTGCCACAGCTGTCTCCTTTTTTTTGTTTAAGTAGACGCAAGTCAATTTTGAACTGAGATCTTCTTTTTTCTAAGGTCAGTTCATGTTTTAAAAATTCTAGGCGAGTCCTTTGTTTTTCAACGTTTATTTCTTTCTTAAGAAGAATAGCTGATCGGCTCTGTGGTGATGTTGACTTCTTGCTGCTGCGACTAGTATATTTGGATTCCGAAGCCATCCGTTGGGAAATGTCATCTGCGGTCTGAAGAATGCGATCAGCAATAGCTGCCAGGAACCGATCCACAACATCCTTCCTCTTAGAGAATATCTCATGGTGTCTTGATCTTTCAGCTGAACTTTCTGCAGCGTTTGTTCTGATCAGGAATTCCACCAAATTATCAGACGACTCCACAAATTCCTGACGGAGACACGAAACATCTTCTTGATATCGCTGCATCACATGTGGTTCGAGTTTTGTGGCTTTTGAGTTAAATTCAAAAATTTCTGTTTCAATATCTTTCCATATGTGATCAAATGCAGTTGTGAATTTATATATGCAAGACTCATACAGTGTATAAAGAATTTCTCTTCTCTGTTAAGGTTTATTGACGACTAGGGTAGCGATGAACATTTTCTTCCTGTTGGGTCACACATGCATATGGTTGATATTAAAAATGTGCAAAATAGGTAATTCTAATCACAGTACTGTTTTCACAACATAAACATACATATAACTGTCACACTAAACTGTTAATATCTGCAAAGTTCATGAGTCAAATTTGGTAAAAATGTACTTGACATTTAATTGTTACCACGATTGAGATATGCACATGTAATCACAAAAAAAACTGCATAGATATAAATCTCAACAATGCACTATGCAACAATTACACTGCATGAAAATCCCATATCATACTGAGTTATTGTAACATGACAAATGCCCAATAAAAGTCACATGTAAGTGATGGGCAATAATAATGATAGGTGCAATGATGACCGATTTACATGTATGTTAAGTGTATACGTAGTGCTACAATGTCCCTGAAAGTTTGACAATAAAAATATGTCAAATATAAACAAACATCACAGATAAACAGTTCAATGTTGTACTTCAAGTCAATACAAAAATTCACAATGTTACAATATAATATTATTGTCTCAGCAAAGATGAAACAGCTGACTAATGGAAGAGTGCTGTTTTGGTGAACACACTGCCCTGTAATTCTGCTTGGTGGACGCAATGCGTGAACATCAGGAGTGGAACCGCAACTAGATGTGGTGAAGATGGGTTTTTTACTGTTCTGTCCTGGATATGGACTTTTTAATATAACCCTTGCCTCGCCAGGTCCAACACACTCATAATAAACAGTTCACTTGTTTATTTAATATTGCCGAGACATTAAAGGGAAAAAAACTGAAAAAAAATATAAAAACAACAATAACAATATGCTCATAACAAAAGGTGATTTAATTTCACAATAGATTTTCGTTAAGTACTACAGATTTAGATTTGTTGACATTTTGACGGACATTCGAATTTCCTCTTCACCATGATAAAAAAACATAGTAAACAGAAAATTTCGCTGAAACATTTCTGATTTTAAGTAGTGAATTCATACATACAATATTGCAATAAACTTACCCCATGGGGCCACTAAATCACGTTGCAATTCACAAATGAATATGACGACCTAAGTCGTGAGCCATCAGGCTGACGTTGGGTGAACGTAAACTAAACATAAAACACAGAACCGTCTCAAAACGGCATAAAATATTCCGAAAGAGTCACAATAATATCTCCAGGCCTTTTTTTATTATTTCAAAATTAATTTCCGGTCGTTCGTTTCCTGTCCCGCGTCAAAAACCTTGTTTCCCCGAGGTCTCAGAATCGGCAAATACTTGAACATCCAGACTTTGTGGGATGATAGACCTATAGTTGTAGAAGTGTATAAACTATTTTGTTTTGTTCGTCGTAACTTCCGGGCGTCACCAGAAGTACTTCAAAAATTATTTTATTTAGGTATTTAATTTAATTCACATAGAATGAATCTGAAGTATAATTCCTTATATGTGTCATCTATGCAATGCAAAATAAACAAAAACATTCTACATCCGGTGATATACTCAATTATCGCAGGTAATTAACATTTTATAAACAAATTTTGTTCCGACGAGATCTCAAAAGCTATAAGTGATTAAGACACGAGACGTTTATGGATGATAAACATTTGAATGTATTTGTTTTTAACGGGTTTTATTCTGTCAACCGTCACTTTCGGTCCTCACTGGAAGAGTTCGAACAAATCAAATTGTTATTAGTTTTACTACTATTCTTTGACATATTTATTTAGCTTGATAAACAATAAGGTACGTTAGCCAAATAAAAAAGAAATGCTAACTTTTATTTTTTATTGAGCACTTCCCTTTGTCAGTTTCCTGTCCCGTTAACGTTGAAAAAAAACCCACTTATGTCCATGTGATCTCAAAAGTTATAAAGACTTGAACAAGCAAACTTCGTTGAATGATAGACCTATGTATGTACACGTGTTTACACTATTTTGTTTAATCCAGCGTAAATATCGGTTGTCGCAGGAAGTACTACAAAATAAGATTTTTAATTTTTTTTCACAGGATGAAGCTCTGCCATTCAGTCAACTGAATGTTAACTGAAAGGTCTGGAAAGGTGACTGAATGGCACAGATATGTAGATCAGTCACCTTTCAGTAACCATTCAGTCATATATCAGTTGACTGAATGGCACAATTTCATCCTGTGTTAATTGAAGCATAGAAATAACGTTTTAGTAAAAGAAACAAGTAGGTCATCTACACATAGTTAAATAAAAGAAAAAAAGTCTACTTCCGGTGAGACATTTCAAATACTCCCAGGAAGATTTTTTTAACAAATTTTGTACACGCGAGATCTCAGAAACTGTAAGACATCAAGACACAATATATGTATGATATAAATTTGATTAAAGGTGTGCTTTACATGTTTTATTTTGTTTTCCTTTACTTCCGGTTCTCACTGGAAGCGTTCAAGCAAATGAAGTTTTTGATAAGTTTTGACTTTTTATTTGCATAATTTTCTCTTTAGTCTGATGAACAATTATGTGTCGTAGGTAAATGTACTAAATACTTACTTTTGATTTCTTTAATTGTTTGTCCGTTTCCGGTCCCGACTCCAAAAAAATAATTTTTTGTCTTTTTGTTCTGTTATGACTACGCCTACGTCTCTTGGTAACGTTAACATGTTCCTATTAAATGAATTGTTTTATTATGTTGTTTATGCCTCAGATTGTGCTCCTCTTGCGCAGGTAAAGAACCAGCTGTCTGATTTACCAAATTCTATGTTTGATTTGATACGTAAAAATTCAAAAATACAGGCGAGGGTTCCTTAATTTAAAAAGCATAAAGTGAGTGAATATGAAATGAAAATGAAAACAAACTAAAACCACCGCCTCAAAGTGAAAATGTCAACGCATTGAAAAAATTTGACCGATATTCTTTACAAAATCGGATCCAATATATCTTACATGTTTCAAACATATCATAACACATGAACTGTTGTACAACACACATCTTGATCTTTGTCAGATTGACACGTTTAAAATGCGTCCAAAATTGCTGCTGCAAACAAAGAGCCTCGTTTTGGAGATAAAGAATAACGAACCCAAACTGATTGAACTTCCTCTTTTTTTTTTATTATTTTTGTAATTAGCTCAAATTTGGATCAGAATTAGCCCTTAATCATACAGTTAATATTTTCTTTCCATGGGAATGCTTGATGCTACATGTTATTTACGTTGAATTTTACTCAGTAGTTCTGGAGGAAATTTTTAAAATAGCACTCGCCTTTTTTTTACAGTTACGAGATTTTTTCCGTTTGGAATAAAAACTGACCCTCCATTTTTGCAATTTCTATTAGCATTCCATGAGGATTAATTGGGATAAATTTGGATGAAATTGGCCAAATAGTTTTCAAAAGAATTTCAAATGTGAAAAGTTTACAGACGGACGGACGGACGGACGGACGGACGGACGGACCAACACATATTTATTTTATATAGTAGAACTAATAGTCGATAAAATTAGTTATTTAAGATATTTTCTGAAATACACAAAGTAATGGCATTATGCTCTTATTTGCAATCATTTATCGTACTAAAAAATATAAATCATTCTTTTTATTTACTAAATCGAGGAGCAGAGTATTTGGGTGATTTTAATTTATATTTAAATTGGTTTATTTTATATTTGAGAATTTTGGCATTTTATCATTTAAAAACGGTTAACCTATGTTTCTTTTAAAGTAAAGTCCGGAACTTTTGACTTAACGATTACTAGTATATTGACTGTATGCACATTTCATTGCAAGGTAACATCAAATGTGAAAGGTGAAATATGATGACGTCATATAGGATTTTTTAAAGGATTTTCATCTTTGTGAAATATTTTTAAATCCTTAAATAATCGGAAACTAACGATTAAATGTTTTTTTTTATAAATTATGTTATGGTTTAAAATATAATTTGATTTATACAGGTGAGAATTTTCACGACACTGCAGTAGGAGTAGGAAACAGCACAACTTATGTACAGCGTGGGTTCTACAAGGGACCAGCAATGACCAAGGAAGTGGTAGAGATCATCTGTGAATATCCAACCGTCGGACGCTTCGTTCGACTTAGAATCATCAAAAAATCCAAAAATGATCTCAATATTTTAGAACTTAAAATATATGCTCTATCATACTGTGATCCAACAGGTTGTTAAATAACACTTAGTAGAACAGATCTTATCACAACTCGAGCCACTTATCTCTTTCTACTACAACTCCTGATAAAAGTTAGATACAATTTAGATATTTTTTACTTATAAACCTAAAATTAATTTGATCAATTTAATATACTATAATATACATATACCTATTTGAATAATGTATAGGACATTCCATTAAATTCTACTCTAGTCAGGTTAGAAGAATAAAAAACTACAAAACGTTTGTGAAACCTTACACATTTGAAATTGTCTAAGAGAATATTTTTTTTATTTATTTAAATAAAATATGTTTGGTGTTTAGAAACTGTTTTTTTTTATAAATAATAAATGTTTGTCTTTTTTTGCTGACGACGACAAATACTGATAAACAGGATGGTGAATCAGAAGGACATAGGATATTGCTCTCTTTCTGAATATTGCTGTCTAATTTTAACTTGAATAAGTAAGGAATAAGAAAATGTAACATACATTTCATTGACAAGAATCCTATCTAAAACAGATAAAGTAAAATGTGCATGCTGAATGTATAATTGTGTTTGTATTTTAGAAAAACAAAAATTGGCCGTAATTTGAAAATCCCTTGTGCTCAAATACAAAACATATCGTCAGAGGTCCGAAATTTGTTATGGTCCTAGAGTCGTGTCCCTTTTGTTTTCTTCGCGTATTTCGCGAAAGTTAGACCGAGGTAAATGAAAAAAATGAATATAATGTTAAGTCATACGAAGAAATAGAAGTCAATTATATGTAGTTATTATCAATTTAGTGTAACAAGTTTAACCAAGCGCCTATTGTAGCACATATTATTATGGTATCCTTGACCTCCGAGGATGTTGTTGGTATCCTGGACCTCCTAGGATGTTGTTGGTGTCCTGGACCTCCGAGGATGTTGTTGGTGCCCTGGACCTCCGAGGATGTTGTTGGTGCCCTGGACCTCCGAGGATGTTGTAGGTGTCCAGGACCTCCGAGGACGTTGTAGGTGTCCAGGACCTCCGAGGATGTTGTTGGTATCCTGGACCTCCGAGAATGTTGTTGGTGTCCTGGACCTCCGAGGATGTTGTAGGTGTCCAGGACCTCCGAGGATGTTGTTGGTGTCCAGAATTTCCGAGAATGTTGTTGGTGTCCTGGACCTCCGAGGATGTTGTTGGTATCCTGGACCTCCGAGGATGTTGTTGGTATCCTGGGCCTCCGAGGATGTTGTAGGTGTCCAGGACCTCCGAGGATGTTGTAGGTGTCCAGATCCTCCGAGGATGTTGTTGGTGTCTAGGACCTCCGAGGATGTTGTTGGTATCCTGGACCTCCGAGGATGTTGTAGGTATCCAGGACCGTCGAGGATGTAGGTGTCCAGGACCTCCGAGGATGTTGTTGGTATCCTGGACCTCCGAGGATGTTGTAGGTATCCAGGACCGTCGAGGATGTAGGTGTCCAGGACCTCCGAGGATGTTGTTGGTATCCTGGACCTCCGAGAATGTTGTTGGTGTCCTGGACCTCCGAGGATGTTGTTGGTATCCTGGACCTCCGAGGATGTTGGTGTACATCTACACATGTGATTAGTCATTATCTCATCGTGGATTGGGAAAATGGCCTCGATGTTTATTAATAGTAATATTGAATTTTTAAGAAAATCACCTCTATTTAAAAGCATATAGTCCTTCAGATAGACCTGATCTTTGCGATCTTTTGTTTTATTAACTTCATTGTGTTGTCATTACTTTTATTTTATTATTAATATCATACATGTATTTAGCCTGGTATTTGTTGACATCTAAATGTGAATTTTCCCAATAAAGTTCTATATACTTAAGAGGCAACTCGAAGACATTGATGTTAATTAAAAACAGGTGTGGATTTCTAAAGGTTTTTACTTCGATCAGTTTTCCTGAAAGGAACTTCTTGAGTTATTTGTTGATTAAGGATATTTTCCAGCTTTCTTCTAAGTTTGTCAAGTAAATGGCGGACAAGCTCAAGTTTTAAGCAAAATCATATGCTTCAGAGAGTTCCAGGTATACACACATTGAACTCTATTTTATTCTTATAAAAAAAACAACAACAAAAATTATCGATTTATATCTAAGTAGTTTTTAAGATATTTACGAAGGAAGAATTTACAATAAAATATTGCAAAAATACAATAGCAGGAGGAAATAATCATACTTTATTGTTTACTTTTTTCAAGAGGAAGCCGTTATGTTACCTGTAAGCCTTTTGTTTTCGCTTATAAAGACATCATCATTAATAGTTGCTCACTGAAACCACAACTTATAATAAACAGATTTTTTATTCATGTCTCTGATCATGCTTTCTATCAATTGATAGGTTCCAAAGTGTATAACGATGTGGGGTTTTTTTTAAAAGGAATAATGTAAATTTTTTAATGCTAATGTTCTGCTAAATGTTGTGTCTTTTTGTGTTCTAAATATGTGTTTACATTATCTTTACCTCCACTCAGCTATTTTACGGTTGATAATCAATATTTGTTAAGGAAAGCTGAATTTTAAAAGCTCTAGAAAATGAGCACTAAAAAATGGAAAAGTACACTATAAATTTGTTTGATAAATCCAATACTTCAAAGGTATTTTTGTACCCATAGTTTGTTTTTTCATAATATTTGTTACTTGTATGCTGTAATAAAGTACAGGTTTAAACCATTTCCAACAATCATTTTAATGCAAAAAACTTTCTTTTTTATATAATTTTTTTGTTAGTTGGTTATTTTGAATTATGAATATTAAGGAAACTGAATAAAAAACCTAAAATTGCTTATTGTTTTGTTAAATGAAAATTATCGATAGAAAATTGCACGTCATATATTCATAGTATTTTGTTTATAATTTTAAACCAATGAATGCAAAAATAATAACTATTTCCTTGAAAAATTAATCCAAATTGTTTAACCAAGATTTCATAGAGTTATGAAGCGAATTTGATCAAAAGAAACACACCGTTGTTTTTATACAATATTTATAAAATGAATGAAGAACAATGTGGGATTGTTTACGTTTTAATGAAAAGTCACCAGTAGTACTCGATACTTCCCCTAGCAATAGCTCGTAGGCGGCCGTTGTCAAAACGTACATGTATCAACAATCTAAGTGACAGGTTAGTGTAATGGCGACCTTGTTAATTAAACGTTCTTCCAATTTTCCTGTTTTTAAAATATGTTAATACTAATTGAAGGCTGACAAAGACTTAAAAAATGGTTCGGCACAAATTGTCTTTTTGTCAAACAATATACTTGAATAAAATTACTTATTTGTTCGAAGAAAAAAAATATTTGTTAAAAAGGAATGCAATAATTCCAGGTCAATTTGTTAGGTCCAATCAATACTTTTATTTAATACCCGTATCCACTAAACACCTGCACGTAAGATTTTTGTACTTCGTTCACGCATTTCTTAGAATGATACATATGCTTGTTCTTATGTAAACTTTAACAATGGTGTGTTAGCATTATACTAAACATTAAAAAAATAATCATGAGATTTTTAAAAAAAATTTTCTCGGGTTAAGGTTAAAATCTTTTTAACTGCATATCATAAGTAAACAGATCTTTGTTTAATGTATGCCTATGCAGACTGGGTTACTTGTGTTTTGACTGAATTTCTAATGTAGAAGTTTCTCTTTGTTTAGTTTCGATCGATCCAAACCTAAATATAGCGATAAAATTGCAAGATAAATTTCATTCTTAAGAGACCAGATGTCTTAGAAGAGAGAAAAACAACTTAAAATACACAAATTACTCCCGTCAAACTTAACTCACAACATTAAAAAGAATCAAACATCAACAAACTCATCAGCGAAATATCATAAAGAAAGAAGCGTCCCATGTTGAATTACAAAAAGCCTATTTACTATTATATGTTCAACGCTTGGATTACCAGAATAAGCGTTTAAATTTTCCTCGACATATATTTGGTATTTTTTGATGGTTTGTGACGGTTTAAATTGCTGCAGTTGTATTGTTTTGACTTGATAAGCGTTTAAGCTAACGACTAATCGAAGATCAATAGACTGCTGACGCTCATATACTTCTAAAATGTGCATTTTACGATATTTCGTCTTTGGACATACTTATGCCAATGAAGCAAATTAAACCACATGTGAGTATAACTTATTTTTGCAAATAATGCCTAAAAATAATATAGTAAAAGTATTCAACTTTTATTTCTATAACCAAAGTTTTTTTGTAATAGTATAATTTAGAATTTAAAATGATTTTGTATGTTTTTATGTAGGTATTGTAGAGCCTTTGATGCCAAAAGAACCGTGGCAAAACTAGACTGTATGATTGTGCGACTGTAGAATCTGACAGACATGGATTTTTTTTTAACTGAAAATAGCACTTCTTATATTGATGACGTCAAAGACTGTAATTTACTAATAGGAAATAACACCTTATCAACAGTATTGCTTTATAACAAAGAACAATTCTTCCAAATTTCCTTTGGTGACATGACAGGGGAAAACATTGTGCTGGGCGTTTGTCTGATCATAACGTGTTTAGGAATCATAGGAAATATGGTCACCATAACTAGAATAGCGTACAGTTCTGCATTACATACGCCAACATTTGCCGTTATCGGATGCCTTGCATTCGCGGATTTCTTTTCAGTTATATTTTTCGGCTTAGTGTATTTCACAAGTGTTCAAAGATTGATAAACCGCAGATTCTTTAATATATTCACTCACACGTTTTATTTTAGTTCAACCAGCCACGTATTGCTACTTTGTTCTGTCAGGTATTTATTAACAGTACATCCATTACAAAGCAGGCCGTATCTTACAGTTACATCTATGTCTTTATGTTCACTTACTCTGTGGCTTATGTGTTCTTTGCTTGCCGTTGTTTTGTATTTGTCAAATGGATTAATTTGTGTACATGCTTCGATCATTCGTGGCATTTGCAATCTTATTGTGTTGACATTTGTTTCTTCAATTATGATTACGTTGCATCTGAAAAAGATCAAGGTTATAAAAAGTTCGTTTACTTCAAATACACATCGGCAGGCACGTTCAAACATGAATCTAGTTGTAACAATTATCTTTATCATTTTTGCGGCATTTCATATTTCTATGATTGTTCTACATTTTTATGGGTTTATACTTGTTTATCAACAAAGAGAACCATATAATGACCAGGTATACAAACATATGTTTATCACCACGGCTTTAACCGCATGCATTAATTATTCGTGCAATCCTTATATATTATTTTTGTCTCTCATTTTCTGTAAAAGGAAATAACCCAGTAAATGAGGATATTAAAAGGACAAGGGAGAGAGAGAAAAAAGAGAGAAAGAGATAGAGAGAACAATTAGAAAACAATGAGAGATTAAATTTTAAAGAATTTAAAAACTTTTTTCAATTCAGCTTAAAATTATAAAAGCTTAAGAGAACAAGTTTTGAGTAAGTTTATATAATAAATAAAGAGCTACGGTATTCCAGAGTCTTAAGTCGTTATATACCAAATGCCATGTAAACGTAACTTTTACAGTTGTCCAGAATATGATACCTTTAAATTTTTAGCCAGAGTCATTATTACGGCAATCATTCACTGGAATGTTTTATTATCGATTCAATTGACTTCTATCGCTGTGCTCCTATAATTAAAAAAAAACAACTATTAGATATTGTGTGAAACATTGGTCATTATTGCAAAAATGAATACGCGATAACTTAGTTTAATTGTTTTAAAACTAAAATTGAACTAATATACTTTTTTATGATCATCATGCGTCTCGTCTCTTCTTTAGAACTATTTCATTTTTTTTTTTAGAAATAATCAGCATGCTTTATAATATAGCTTTTTTGGCAAGTTTTACCCGTATAAAGTAGAAGAATTTAAATAAGTCCTTCACTACATGTTTTCATAGTATGAATTGTTATGTAGGTCTTGTCTGGCATTTACAAAATGCTGTATACACCTTTTGTACGAATCGATACTGATATTTATCGGTGAATTTAGTTCATGAACAATTATTTACTTCAATATATCAGATTAATATTGACACTCTTACTTTTATCGATATTGTACATCATCTTTATAATAAATATGCATTGTTAACTTTTTCGGTACTGTCGATGTTTTTATTAC
This sequence comes from Magallana ariakensis, assembly GCA_020458035.1. NCBI lineage: Eukaryota > Metazoa > Mollusca > Bivalvia > Ostreida > Ostreidae > Magallana > Magallana ariakensis. The sequence goes on from CM035813.1 coordinate 73,726,774, forward strand.
TATATAATTATTTCTTTTTTACTTTTAAATATTTACATTTTTCAGTGTCTTTGTCTGTGATGCACTACGAATCGATTTTGTAATGTACAGTCCAAAAAAATTCAAATGACCTATTGTTGGGGCGCAAGCGGGGTTTGCATAATTAATATAATTCTAATATTTAATCGCTTAATTATTGTAAACTATATAAATATAGGTAATAAGGAATTATTTGGGCTTTGTTGGCTTTGATCACGCCTTGACCAGATTTATCACCTCATAATACTCAAAGATTCCTTAAAAATGCATTCCCTAGTAAGCATATTTCAAATAATGCATATCGACAAATTCTTTGTAAGAAATATGATTCTAGTCTTGAACTTTTATATTAAGTGAAAATAAATTTACGTTAACCATTTTAAAGACGTTTAAATGTTAAGATGTTATATTAAAATATAAATATATAAAGATATTTAATCTTTGATAAGTCTTTTACTAAAGTTTTCAATTTGGTTTCCTTTATAAAATGTAAGTATTATTTAAGGATGGCAATAGGTTTAAAAATGTTAATCGTTTACCCACACACCGTTTTGATGGATTAATTGCATTAGAAATTGGATATTTTATTGACATATCTGTTGATTTTATTTCTTGATAAGCTTATTTTATAGGTGCAACAAGACTCAAAAAGGTGTTATATATTGATATATTCAATTTTAATGAGAACTTTTTATTAAAAAAAAAATCAGGAAAAAAATAATGATATTTGATTCATAGATTGATTCAAAGATTCATAACTATCGGGACCAAAATTTTTCAAAACTAATTGTCCCAAGATTAGACTACTTCCTCATCAAAACCGGTATTTTCGTTGATATAGAGGTTTTGTTAAAAATACTATCTGATCGACAACGACAAATAAAAATCGACATTTGGGTTAATTGACAGTTATGTCTGCAGTTTAAAATATTCTTTAGGATGTCATTGACATTCTTAGTGTTGTCAGTCAATTGCTAAGATTTGTAAAAACTGCTATGCTATGACTTGTTTCATAATGCAAAAAAAGTGCATACATATTCAATGTTAAAAGGAGAGGTTTCCACGAACTCTAGACTCCGTAAATAATACATTATCTTATGAAAACGTCTATCATAGAATATGATAAAAGCACAATACAAATTGAATTTTCGTTACTCATAAAGGTTAGATAAATTAAAAAATGATTAAAAAAAGAGTTTTATTTCAAGTGGTTCTTTTTAAAGAATATGTATCAAAATATCAATTATTTCATATCTGCAACAGAATATTTATCCCTCTGTTTATTGTAATGCTCTTCACTGAAAAAAGAGTTTGAATTACAGATTAAAGTTATCCTTCTAATCGAATACCTCAAAGAAACGACTGCACAGGCTCTATTAAGTTCTTTGTAACAAACTGATAGCTCAACATTATTTTCATTGGATATGAAATAATTTTTTTTTATTAACTATAAGAAGGAGTTTATTTATAACAGATATGACGTTCTTTGAATTCAAACTTTCATATTCGAAATGTTTGAAATCCCCAACCCTAAACAATACTTTGTTTGCATCAAGTGGTATAAATGTTATGCCCCTTTGAGACGCCCTGGCTTCCCAGAACTGGATATAATCAGGTATTGTATCCTTTTTATATACATGTATAGAGGTTGACCCGTTTGGATAATTCCTTCCCCAATAATGACCCTCGGAGATTTAATAATTGCCTCTATTGAATTACATCGTGTTTATACTTAAAATTAAAAAGCTTAATGTACATCTATAGAAAAAAACAATCATATTTAAGAAGATGATTTTGGCTTGCTACTGTTAAAATCGTTCACCTGGGACATGGATAACTCCCATCTTTATCTATTGAAAATAAAAACAACTAATTAATTCTTATTTAAGTAACATTATATGCATAATACGTTGTCGAATCAACAAAGCCCGTCATGTGTTTGCCATCTTAAAACCAGATTGAACATCCTTCTATATGACCACAAAAACAAAGCTCAGGATTTTCAATAGTAATGTAAAATCAGTATTACTATACGGATCAGAATCCTGGAAGACCTCACAAGGAAAGTGAGAGTGTTCATACATCGATGCCAACGGTCCATATTCAATATCAGATGGCCAAAAGTAGTTTCTAACAACGAACTCAGAGAGATGGCAGGACAGGGAGACATAGCTGTGGAAATTGCCAGAAGGAAGTGGAGATGGATCAGCCATGTGCTTAGAAAAGGCCAGCACGACACTACTAGAGAAAGCATCTTCTGGACGGCCGATGGCAAAAGAAAAAGGGGCAGGTCATAAACAACATGGCAAAGAACAGCAGAGAGTGAACTGAAAAAGATAAAGTTAGCGTGGAGAACAGTGGTAGCAAAAACAAAGGATCGGACTGTTTGTAAGGACTGCGTGGCTGTCTGGCTTGCCACCTGACATGAAGAGGCCTAAGTAGGTAAGTAAGTAAGAATTACGTTGTCGATATTGTAACTTATTCATTATTTTAAGCTTGTTTTAGAGAAATAGCGTTATTCGACTGACACTTAGAAAGAGGAAAGGTATGAAACTCGCCTCAACTCGTAAACATCAGCCAGACCCATTGATACACAACATGATGTTCCGATTTCATTACGGACATAATGACGTCCGAAACTTCCGAAAAGCGCTGATATTTAAACACGGAAATCTTACATACAAAATCACTAGAATAAAACTAATCATACTTCCCAAACGTAATTCAGTATATTACTATATCTTTTTAACAATTTTAAGATGAAAAACATCTTTAAAGCATACACGCAAAAAAAATGTTCTTAAATTTACATATAAAAAAGTGAATAATAAAGGAGTAACCGCCCCCGCTCCCCCACTTTTTTGAGAAGAAGTAACAAATTGAAGTAAAAATAAGAATATGAACATTGAAATTGAATTTAAAGGTGTACTACGCCCCCACCCCAACCCCACCCCCCCCCCCCCCCCCGATTTGGATTTCCTTATTTTAGGAAGGTGCCTTTTTTTTGCTTGTCAAGATTTTTTGGATGAGTCTGCCCCCCTCCCCACTTTCAACAACCATGCTACGTGCCTGTTTTCGGGCAAGCTGATGTACTCAAACATGATTTACCGAAATGTAAGTGGTTTAATCAATATATATCCAAACCAGTGTCTGTTAGAAATAAAGTAAAAGAACAAACAAAATGTCTATCAAATTAATTAATGTCAACATATTTCATAATTTGTCATGCTTTCAATATATACGGAAAGTTTAAGCGAGGTGAACAGCAGAAAGAGTTTCATGCCTTCTCGCTTTTTAAAAGTCAGTCGAAAATAAGAGTTTTAAAAATAGCTCATAAAGCCTATATGGTTTTATGTTTTATAGAATAATATGCAAACCTGAATGTTTTCATAGAGAGAAAGTGAGGATCGGCCTCAAATATTAAATTTAAGATGCGATCATTTCCTTGGTATAGTGATTAACAAACCCAGGGTAGAAAACAACATGTCCTGGTGGTTTTCACACCTGTTCAAGACAAAAGAAAAACTCTTAATTGTGTACGGCTTTGTCTAACCGTAGTTAGTTTGGTAATGCACCTTGAATTTTTGGGCATGAACATATTTAAATGAAAATAAAGAAGAAATAATATAACAAGTAAAATTATCTAAAACTGAGGAACTTCGCGTGTGTCCTTAATGTATTCTACAGCGGTTCAATTAGTGATTGATTTTTTAAGTCATTTGCACTTTCAAGTAATATAAAAACAGTAAGTAATGCATTTTGATAAGGCTTAGGTCTGATAAGTTCTAGAAATGGTGCTCGTGGTTTTTCTCATCTCTCTTTTATTAATAATTATACAGTGCCGTTCTCAGCAATGTGTTTCCACCAATTTTAAGCTTGTGTTTAAGAACTCTATTTCTTCCATTGATTATAGACCTTTATTGGTTTTACAGGATACAAATTATGGAATAACTTTTCATAAATGCCTGCATCTATGTTCACAAAGCGAGCAATGCATCGGGTTTTTCCTTTGCAAAGCGACCGAAAATTTATTTCTTTGTCAAACGTGTTGTGAATGGAAGAGAATAAAAGGATATAAACTCGGAAACTCTCCTAATTGCAAATATATAGAAAAGGTAACGCTCACGTTATACATGTATTATCAATATTTTATAAAACAAAGAAATTGGTAACACAAAATTTATAATAGGAAAATAATTATTTTAATATTTTTTTATTTTCTATTTGAAGGATGTTGCACGAGAAACAAACTGTAAGTGTACACAACACACATGAACAAACTATTGTCAATTGTTTATTTTTAATGATTTAGAAATCCATGTATATCTTAAACTGTAGAAAAACGAACTAAGGATGAGATATGTATCTATTTTGCACTGTACTAGCTTATTATATATAATATTTGTGCTTGCGTATACTTATCATTGATAAAACTGACACATCACCACATTCAAACGTATCTAAACAACACAAGACTGAGCTATCTACAATCTTATCCGAAAAATAAACCAAACACATAGAAAATCTATTCTGCTAAATGTGTGTTCATCCAAAACCAGGTTCATGTGTTTGTTTGATTGCTACAGCTATCTTAAGATAAAAAAAAATGATTATCTATCTAACGTGTTACATACTAGAAAACATACTGTATGTATGCACCGTGCTTCAGAAAATATGAATTTACTTGACTTCATATACAATTGTTTTTGACGTTGATATACTGTTTATATATGCGGTCACGAAAAAGGAATATACACGGCTATCTTATACATTTATATTAACCCTAAATACGATTCAATATTTTAGTGGCATTTACCAAAACAGCAGTACTTAGCTCTGAATATGACAAGAATCTTGTTGCCTCGAACGCTGTTGATGGGATAAATATCTGTCACAGAGAACAACTAGCTGGTGCAAAATATTCTGTACAGCCCTGGCTAATGATTGACTTGGGAGACACATACAATGTACAGAAGATTGTTATTTATGCCAGGAATGACGTATATGGTATGTCAATTTAGCAACTATAAGATGTAATGTGCCATTCGGTGTCTGGTTTTAATAAAAAGTCTGGCGAATTTGGATATCCAGGCCTTTTTTTAAAATTTGGAGAAATTTAACTATGACATCAACTATCAGTAATAAATTGTGCAAAGGTTAAACCCATATTTTACTTGTAATTAATACATTAAGAAATAAATCTTTGTTAGACACGACGTGTATACGTACACACGTGTGTATTTATATATACCTTATCAAGCAATCATTAAACAAAATAATTTGAAAAAGAAATCACCTTGATAGTATTCTTCCGTTTAGTTTATCTGCTTCTCCAAATGATTTGATGAGATCATCGTTATCAATTTATTTTCATAGATATCTCATTGAAAATGTTTAAACATTTGAGAGCATCGATAATTATTTTTGGGGTTTTTTTTATGCATGACATATGTGAAAAGTTGGCCAATAAAAGTAAGACAAATTTAAAATATCAACGAGGTAAGACAAAGAACGGTTCATCAATTGATTTTTTGTTAATTTGCTGTAAAAGTAGATGGTAAATCGAAATGCCAATCCTTGTCATTAAATAAATTACACCAAAGCTTACTTTTCTTTGACACCTTTGTTGTCTATTATTGTAAATCATGTAAATGGATTATCATATTTATTGTTACCATTTTAATTCAAATAATTACAATTCCCATTTAACCAATATGTAGATTTTAGTCACACGTGAAGTAAGTTCAAATATTTTTTTAAAGCATATCAATTGGATGCAATTCGTGTCACTGTAATGAGTAGAAACGTCAACCACACTTGTGGAGGGGAATACCCTGGTCCTACATCCATGAATGACGTCATACTCCTCATGTGTCCACCGGAAGTCAGGGGAAACAAGGTCATTATAACGAAAACGACCACGGATTTTTTTACTTTGTGCGAAGTCGAAGTCTACGGATAACCACAATGTTCTACAGTCCTTTCGCAACTCCAGTAAATAGTTAATGTTTCCTTGTTTGTATTTTGTATAATTGTGTAATAATTTGATTTTAATAACTATTTCACGCAATGTTTGGGTCGAATTAAAATTATATCGTAATCAAAATAAAAACGAAAGATACCAAATGAGTGTTGTGAAATATATTTAATTAGTCATAGGCAATTTTTTTATACATATAATTCATTAATGAAAAATCTAATATGCATCCGAGGACGAAATCTGTGCGGTAGTGCGAACATAAATTATTTGTCACCGTTATTGAACAATTTTCTAAAAAAAAAAAAAGAAAAATTTGGCAACTGAAAACGTTTCATCTTTCTTCCAAGCAGCCTTGTGTATGTTCATTAATTAAATGAATTAGACTTCATCTGTTCAGTTTGAAATGACATCGTGTAAGAAAGATTGATAGTGATAGACATCTTTAATGTATAATTCCATTTCCAAGGTATAATAATTTTTGTTTCTAAACGTTTTTACAGGAAATTTGTTCGGATACATTTTTCGATCAATGTAATATATAGTTTTTTTTTCAAAATAAAAAAAAATGTTGCTTCATACAGACAAGTATTGATTTGAAACTGTTATATTAACCTCTAATTTTGAGAAAGATAAGGTATTCTTGGAAAATCAATAACTGAAAAGTATAACTATATATATGGGGTTAGATATATATATACAAATTGTATAAAAGAAGACTTGACCTAAAATATAAGGCAGACTTCTGCTAAAACTGATCAAAAGATGTCTCACAGAATGCATTTATTTAACGTTAAGGCAAGCCCTGCCTCTGTTATTCATGTAATGTTCGTAGATACTTCAATAAGAAAGATACCTTCCTTAAAATTGTTTCTGTGAATTTTGTGACACTTTGGAGGGTTTTTTTTGGAACGGGGGGGGGGTTACGTATTTTTAGAGGTTAAAGTAATGTATTATAATAGAAAGATACAACGCACATACAATGCACATAAATTACTTAAGGACTGCAAAGTTTTGCAGCAGTTCATAGAGCTGCCACTCTGTAAAACACAGACTTATTTTAAACCAAACTTTTACTTTTGAAAAGTTCCTTCAATATTTTAAGTCTTCGCTGTGACAGAAAATTTGAAATCTGATACTTTAATAACCCTTGTTCCAAACAATGTATTTAAAATATAAACAAATACAATGTCATCATCAGGTCTTTCTTTTCATCATTTAGAAATAGCATTCAGAATGGCCAAGATTGTGCTCATAGTGTTTTGTATGAGAAAATAAATGGTCATATAATGGAAAAATCATTTTATCTGTTGTATCTTTGTTTTTCAGGAAAGGTAACTCTTGAAAAATGAACGTAAATTTCTTAGGTAGAATTGTTGAGAAACTTCTTGTGATAAAAAAACTCTCGCTTCCCTTCATTTTTTAATTGCTTTATACTCATGGTACCATACTTTGTTGTTATATATTGTATATATTTTTAATTTTATTCTCTGATAATAAAATATAGTATTTTCTGAACAGTATATGATCTCTTCTTCATATCATAGCTATGTTCATCATTAATTTCTGAGAATTTGAGAATCGCAGAGGCATTCGAATAAATTGTTTTTATATCACAAGGTATAGTGCTTGATGAAAATGTACATTAGAAGATAATATAAAAATAAATTTGACGAATTTAGTAGCAGAGAGTTTATGAACCTTAAAATGAACAAACAAAGTAAAGGTCAATAACCCTATCGCTAATCTGTGACGCAATATCTCGCTTTGAGTAAGCACAATGCCTTTTGCTAAAGCTTAGCAAGACATGGGCTTATCTAAACGCAAAATCCATGCTTATTTCTATATAGCTGGCCTTTCGAAATATCATGCAAATTGTTCTATTCAGGTTTAGATATATCTTACAAATAGAAGGTAACCAAGGGAAAATTTATAGTAACTTGTTGGATTTGAAATTTGAAATATAATTACCGAAGGTACTCGTTACATTGAATCATTTTAAGAATTTGAACTGATTTTGGTCATATTTAAACTCAGACCAAATCACTACCTGGGGAAGTAGCTTCATTGAAACAGGTTGAAATTATCGCTTTTAATGATTGTAAACTAATTCAAAAAATCTGTTTAATATAAGAAAAATTTAGAAGAAATATCCAATTAGAGAGTCAGATTCTCAGTGTTAAGCGATAAGTAAGATCATTGGTAGCGTTCTTGTTCAAACTTTACCAGGTATATAAATTTGGCTCTGCTGAAGCCATGCCCAAGAACCAGTTATGGTTGATATACTCAATACATATATGTTCATAACCAAATTTATACACACTTTTTTTTCACACACAATAGCCTAAAAGACAATACCATTTAAAGTTTAGTAAATATCTATAGATTAATTATTTGTAAAATTACTTCACAGCATTAAGAAGTTCATTTTTACAAGTGACAAAAAACTTACAACTGCTATGCATTTATGCATACCTTTAATTTTATATCAATAAGTAGCATATATAGTTAACCACACTTAAAAAGAGACATGGTGACACACAGACTACATATTTACCAACAACAGAATTAGATATATCTACATAATTTATATCACAGTGAAAATATGAACTTTAAAAAAAATCACAATCTTGAAAAGGGAAAATTGAGTTATTGTCAGACTAAACACAAGAGTAATAAGTTTTCCTTTCCGATTCATAATCACGCAAGCGCAGAGGATTGTATAAACCACAGCATGACATCTACCATGGGCAAGCGGCCTCTAAGTAAAACTCATTAGCTTCATGATAGAGTATTATTTGTAAATGAAGATTTCTGACTTAAGTCATTAAATAACCTTGAATTAAAGATTTTCCTCACTGAGTCATTCCCTTTCTAACTTCTTATACAGAGCAATCGCAATCACGTAATACGTGTAATTCCAGGTGTATTTCTGACGGCTTGAATACTGTTAAGAGATAGTAAGAATGCATTAAACCTGTCGTAAATTTTAAATTTCTTGTATGTCCTAATAGTTCCAATATAATTGGCAATATATAAAATATATGCACCTGTCTTAAGCCTATATGTCACTTTAAATCAAAGATTCACTGCCTAATACTATATTGGATTATTTTCGCTTTGCCTGTGTAGTATTCAGCGACAAAAAGGTTGTCTTTGGTATCTACACATAGACCCATGGAGTGTACAAATAACAGTTGTCAATGTATCGGAGGAACTGTCCATCCTGATTAATGATGTGGATACAGTCGTCATTGCGGTTTGCTGTTAGGATCCGACCCTGGCTGTCTGTAAAGATCCCAAATGGATCAAATGATCCCTTTGTGGAAGATGGAGGACCAGTGTAGGTAAACCTGAATTCTCCATCTTTATTGACAACTACTACTGCACTGGACTCATTGTCAGCAATGCATATATCTAGTTTTTTGTTCTCAATCACATGTTTATTGCTATCACCAGATGAATAAAGTGGTTGACCTTTATCATTGAATTGAATGCTTTGCTTCACAGTGGAACCCGAATAACGCACAATTTTTGTTGTCTGTTTATCCTCATCACTGACCATGACAACCAAGAATTCATCAGAGGAGGTACTACAAACACTCAGAGGCACCCAACCCTGATTCTGATTAGTTCCTCTACCCTAGCTTCCTTTACTATGTTCACGGTTCTCTCATTGTAATCGGTATAAACTAAGTCACCACTACTTGTCAATGCTATGTCACATGGTTGATGCCCTGAGTTGGTTTGTATTGACTTAACCAGTTCTCCCTGGAGGTTGTAAAGCCTCATTATATTGTCCAAACCACAAGTCCATACCTGTTCATCACTAAGACAAGAAACGCTGCATAAACCATTTAGATGTCCATATTCAGTTTTTATTTCTGCATGACCTGGGGTTCTTCAATGAGTGGTTTGAAAACTGAGGAG